>JAKFHU010002555.1:0-23377 GCA_023783475.1 Daubentonia madagascariensis
CAGCACTAAGAAATATGAAAGCATGGAACCTGAATTTGAAAATATGAGTTCTTCTCCACCACATAGAGAAAGAACATTAAAAGTATCTCTGAAAGAAGAATTACAGCAAGATATGCAGAAGTTTAAGAATGAGGGAGGTATGTTACCAGTAGAGCTCCTGGCTGTGGAGAAAGAAAAAGTTCAGCTTGAAAAAGAGGCAGGGGTTCACTGCTGCTATTCTTAGTTTTTTCTCTTGATCAGTTATTGATCCATTTTGATTTTCTACTTATGAAAAGCTCCTGTGTAAAATGGGGTATCGATATATGTAACTGTAGAAATAGAGGAATTTCTGCTATGTAAATGATAGGAGTTCAGGAAAAGTTTCTCATAATCATTGTTCCTTAATCAACCTAAGTCTCTCTTAACAGTCTTCCAAGTGGCATAAGGACTGGGAAACTAATTTACCCATATACCACGTGACCTTCTGAACCAGGATAAGCATAAAGGAAATTGATAAAAGTATATAATAAGCTCTAGGGTTCCCCCACACCCCATTGACTGAAAGATGAATTGCATTCACGGAAACAATAAACTGGGAATACAATGGGAAGGAAGCAGTGACTGAGAAGAGGTACAAATGTGTCTAAACTTGGGAGTCGCAAGAAATGTGGCCAGCCCAGTGGATCTCTTGACGTGCTTTTATGTGTGCAAGTGGATCTGTTTAACTCAAACTGTTGGAGCTTATAATTCCGTCATGACCCCTTTACATACTTTTGACAATAAATACACAGACTTCCACATATTTATTTTAAAATCACCACTCTCAAATGTTTCTGTTGAATCAGACCTTTACATTATGTTGTTTAATAAAATATGGAGAGAATTGACATGTATGATTTTATTGTATAAGTAGCATAAATGATAGGCCAAAAATGTAGTATTTGACTCCAAAGTAGAAAGGTGAGTTCTGTACACGGAGTTTTAAACACACACAAAAATGAGGAGACATTCTTCTTTAAAGTAAAAGTAGAGGAGGCCTCCCACCCTGCCCCTCCACTTCCAAGGCATTAAATTATTTTGACACAGTCACACCTAGTCAGTTAATTTATCTGACTAGTTGGATGAATTTATCTGGTAATTTATGTGACTCAGCATGATAGAATTGCATCATCTCTTTTGGTGCCATAAAATGCTAGGTAATGCCACTTTAGGAGCTTTGGAGGAACCATTTAATCTTTGTTGGTTTTACTCCCATTATCAGTAGATAAGGGAGGTGAAGCAGGTAATTATTTATACTGTACATCCTCCAGCTAATAAAATGTGATGTTTATTGAATGTGAAATTTGGGAAGCATCTCATTTTCCAGATTTCACACTAGCAACTCAGCAGTTACACTCTGCTCTTTGTGTTGGGGCCAACTTGCTTCCTATATTTCAGTGAGCAGCTTCACTTTTTTGAGATCTCAGGATCCAAATGAAAAAAAGAATGATAAAAGTCAGGAGGGGAAAGAAGAGCTGCGTGCAAAGACGGGAAAGCTTCCTTTCTCTTCCTGAACCCCACAAAGTCACATCCTCTGAATCTGGATGTTTAGTGTTAAATCCAGGTGGTAGCAACAGAAGATGTGTTTGGTGTCTTTGTCTTTTTATTTCCCAGTTTCTGCCAGTGAAACATGGTGAAAATACATATGAGATAGTGATGGGTGGGTGGGAATAAAAGCAGAAAATTAAGAAGCGCTCTCTTTGAAATTGTGGAAAATTCTGTTTTCTCAAATAGAAATGAAGCAGACTTTACCAAAATTTCAGTGATAAAATTATGGCTTATAATTATATACTGATTATACATAATGATAAAATTAAATTGATCACCAATATTTTTTATGAGCAAAATTATGACAATTAAACTGGGGCAAGTGATATAATCAATGAAAGCAAAAACTTGTCTTTATTGAATGAAGTAATAACAATTACTCTTAATGAAGTAAGAAACTTTTATTAAAGGTTGAAGAAGAAAGGAAGAAGCACAAAAGTCATGAAATTGAAGTATCAGAAAACCCATATGATGGTGCTGCTGATGACAATGACAACGAACGATCACTTCAACAAAGAAAGAGGGCAAAACTGATCATCTGCACCTTCCTAGGAAGGAGAATGAAGAGTGTGATGGGTAAGCCAGCAGCGCTATTTAACAGGAGATAATTGTTATCGTCCAATAAATCGAACTCTAATTTGGGCTAATATTATTGATTAACAAAGTTTGCACTTTTCCTAGTGATATTTAGCCCTGCATGGTAATCAGAAAAATGAAAATTAACAAACAATGAGATATCAGTTTTTCCAGTCATACTGATATTTTATTAAAAAATAATAAACAGTGTTGGCAAATGTGAGGAACAAGGCATTCTCGTACCCTGTTGATAAATGAAATTGGTAAATCTTTTTTGAAGGGGAATTTTAATAGCATGTATCAAAATTTCAAATATGTCACTCCTTTAAACTAACACCTTCAATTCTGTGAGTAGATTCTATAGGAAGACATGACTTGTTTAAATACACACACATGTTAAGGACATTTACTCTATATTATATATAACATAAAATAGGCCAATATGTGTATAAAATATATGGCATATGTTAAGGTTATATAATGTAGGTATGGTAAGAATATTTATATAAGTATGTTACATATACACATATATATGTTAAGGATATTTACTATAGCATTGTCAAGTCAAAAAGTTGAAGATAGTCTAAATATACATCAATAAGAAAATAGTTAAATGGTCATACCCATAAAATAATGTAGTATGCAACCATTCAAAAATGAGGTTAGATCTACAGTAGTGAGTATTTTGCAATTAAAGTATATTTAAAGCATTCAGTTCTGTGACACATCTTAAGCAACTGGTGTTAGAATTTTTGTAGTATCTGCTGAGGGGTGAAAGGTACCTACGTGCTACACTGGCACTCTGTTCCCCACAAAAATGTTAGGTATTAAACTTGATTGTTTTTTGGTCTCAGTGCATGAGTGCCCATGTATTGGACCCTCAAATTAATATGATTATTGCTATAGGATTGCAGATAGGGGTCCATATTCCATATAAACATTTCAGTATTGGGGGTAAATTTTATTAAAATGCACCAAAAGATCTTTGTTCTCCTAAAGCAAGAGTTGGCCAACTCTTTCTGTAAGGAGCCAGATAGTAAATACTTAGGCTTTGTGAACCATATGGTCTCTGTTGTTGTAGTCTACAATCTGTCACAGACATTAAGTGACCGGGCGTGGCTGTATTCCAACAAAACTGTACTTAAAAAAACAGACAATGGGCTGGATTTGGCCCATGAGCACTCATTTGCTGACCCCTGTGATAAAAAGGACGAGCTACTAATGAATTGAATCTTCTTTTTAAGGATAGTCTGCATGCATGCCATTATACTCCCTTTTAAAAGATAATGTATTTCAGTAAGCACCACTGCCTAGTTTTCAACAGTGACTTCATACTATATGATGTGTAAAAATTCAGTTTACTAAATGAGATTATTTTCTGCATTCATCCCCTTTTTTCCCCTGTGTTTGAGTTCAGTATTATCATATGAGGGATTGCTCTGTGCATTTGATAAGAATAAAATATCCTAGGGTTGGGTGATTCTTATCAGGGAAGAAATACTGCTCTTGTAACTTTTAGTCTTTCTGTGGTCTTTATGTATACGCCCGAGCAAAATGATAATCAGTTTACAGAATCTAGAAATGTTCAAGCAGCCTTGTAGTGCTATAATTTTGGGGGTTTATTATTCAATACCTTGGTCTGGCATTTTTAGAAATGTTACATGTATACAATTTTAAAAACTTTTAAAGTGTTAAAATATGCTTCATAATCATTATGTAAGGACTGAAAGTTACAGCTACACATCAGAAGAAGAACATTAGATCATCTGTGATTATGCCTCTGAGGTATGATATGCTTGAAAAAACTGTGTACACTCAGGGTCCCAAATTTCTTTTTCATTCACTCTTGAACTCACTCCAGTAATTTTCACCCCAGCACTCCTCCAAAATATTTTTTCTTGTGCTTACCCCTGAGCTTCACTTTCATAAATCTGGATATAATTTCTGAGACTGTGTTGTATTGAACCTAGCAGCAATATTTGTCCCAAGGGAAGACCCTCTCCTCCACAACACTTTCATCCTTGCCTTTCAGGATGTCACCCACCCACCTGGATTTTCCTCCTGCTTCTGTAGTCTGCCCATCTTAGCCTGTTCTGTGTGCTTGTCCTCAGCCCCCACCTTCTATACTTTGAAGTGCCCCAGGGCTCAGTCCTTGACCTTCTTACTCAGGAGGTTTACTTCCTTGTATATGCTAACGATTTCTATATTATCATCTCTTTAATTACAGACTGATATACCAAACTACCTATTTGACATCTCTCTTTGGTTACCTGTTGGATATCACAAACTTAATGTGCCAAATTAGAGCTACTGATGTTCTTCCTTGTGGGTAGTGGTTCCTACTTGAGTTAATGGCAGCTATTCCAGTTTCTCTGCCAAAAACTTTGGTGTCATCCTGGACACATCCCTCTCTCTCTCTCTGACACCTCACATCTAATCTATCAGCAAATCTTGTCATGTGTACCTTCAAAGTATATCCACAAGCCTTCACATCTTCCCTGTTCCCGCTGCCACCTCCTGCTGTCTAGGTGAATGTAAGAGACTGCTAATTGGTCTTCTTGTTTCTTTTTCTGTTTTTAATCTTCTTTCTCTCAAAGCTTAATCCAGGGCACCTATTAAAGCCTAAGTCAGGTTATGTCCTTCCTCTGCTCAAAACCTCCTAGTTGCCTCCCATTTCAAGGAGAGTATGTGCCACAGCTATTCCTGATGCCTAAAAGGCAGTACCTGATGTGACCTGTTGTCCCCCTGACTTAACCTTATATTTTTCTATCCCTTTCACTCTGCTGCAGCCACATTGAACCTCTTGCTATTCCTTAAACACTCCAGGCACACCTCTGTACTTGGCGGTTCCCTGTGTCTGGAATGCTTTTCCCTCAGACAGCCTCCTGCCTTGCTCCTTCCCTTCCTCCAGTTCTTACTTAAAGCAACTTTCTCAGCAAGGCCTTCTCTCTCCCTCCTCATATTTCCACCAGCCCCCTCTCCAACACTTAAACATTTCATTTTCCTGCTTTAGTTTTTCTCCTGTAGCATACTATATATTTTCCCTGTCTATTCTTGTTACTCTTATTGTGTGTTCACTTCATTTGCATGAGTAGGAAGTTTGTCTGTTCCCTGCCATGTCCTCAGTGACTAGGAAAGGGCCCAGCATGGAGCAAGTGGGTGGCTGCTCAAACATATTTATTAACTGGGTGAACAGAGTTTACCCTGGGTGTGTTGTTTTACACGTTAGACTAATTCTCACTTAAAAAGAAGTTTGACCTGGGTTCATTGTCACAATTTTACCTGGCAACTATATGCATTTTTTGGAATCTTTTGGGTCTTTCTAATAAGCTATATCTCTATATCACTTTTTTTTCCATTTAGGGAGAAAAGCCCAATATTGTGATTTCACTCACTACTTATTCTTCTACTGGTAATTATGACAGTTTGAAATATGCTAAGATAGATGAAAGGAATTGTAAACTATGTTTGTATTTTATTAAGAAGAGTAAAATATAAGGGAGGTAAATTTAAGGGACATAAAAAATTCTTTCCAAGGATGATAAGCTTTCAATACATGAAATAAAAAGGCAAAATGGGAATGCATTGCTCTCTCTAGTAAGAGAGCTTTGCTGCTCAGACACAGCGACTTCTGACACAGCAGCTGCTGATCTTGTATGGGGTTTGGGGAAGAGTGGAGTCAGGTATTGGCAGACTTCCAGTGGCATAGGTGGGTTGAAGTCCTCCTTAGCTGGCTGGTTGTTTGAGTGAGACTGTGGTTGATTGGCCCTCCCACACATGCTTATTGGAGTGAGTTTGTGTCTGCTTGGCTGTCTCTCAGAAGCAAGTGGCTGACATTGACTGGTTGGTGAGTGAGCCCAGTGGTCATTGGTGGATTGACTGGGTTTAAACTGGTTGTGGATGGCTGCTTGTTGCCATAGCTACAGATCAGTCGTTTTCTATGTGTGAGTCAACTTTCACCAGATGTTGTCTGTTTAAAGTTGTCTTCCTTCAACTATGTTCAAAATGAAAACTATTTTTCATTCTGGAATTGTAGATTTATTTTTAATGTTTGGGTCCAGAGGAATTGTTTAATAATTTCTCTCAGGATGATCTCCCATTTTTCAGATGCTTAGTCTTATCCAGAATAATTATCTAGATAATTTTCTTTTAATAAATAGTTGTTAGTTTTGTTTATGTTTTTGATATTTGTAGGGCTCATGTCCCCACCCCTAACATAATCTGCTGTGGGAAAGGAAATTTTGGTCTCTTTGTAAATTCATGTGGGTATATAATGGTGATATTCTTATGCAGGTGTTTACTCCATAAAAAAGTAATTACAATTTTCCTGTTGGCATGCTATAGTGGACTAAAATTGTACAAAAGTTACCAAATTATTTTGTTTTCAAACAAAATCATAATTCATCAGAATATTACTATTTCTGAACTATATATAATGACATTACTTTTAAAAGTAATGTTTCTGCCCCCAAACATATTTTCCTGATTTCTTCTTATATTCACATCATGTGTCCTTATACTATTTTAAAAACTCTGTTTAAATGAAGTGTTATCATATTTCAAACAAACCCCAAAATATCGCACAAATATAACTATTACTGTCATGTTGAGGAATCATTGCTTGTAGGCAGTGAGCTCCAGGCTTTTAATGCGGCATTCAAGTTTAGGGTAGCATTCATCTCTCAGTATTTGTTTCCATGTATTTTACACTTGTCTTTCAAGTTCCTAGGAAAAACCCCAACACCATGGGACTTATCTTGGTGCTCACATTCTGTTCTCTAAGTAGGATGGTTTTCTGCCACCTCTTGGCCTGGGCAGCTCCTCTTTTATGAATCCTTTATTGTGCTCAGATAGAAATTTTCATAAATCAACTCTTCCATATCACCCTGTATCATAATTGTGTATTTACCTGGTTTCCAAAGCAGGGATTATACGTTTCCTTGTATTTTGTTAGTATGTCATAACTGTTTTTTGAATTAATAAATGAATGAATTGAGGTGGGGATTGTCTTTTTATTCTCTGTCAGTATAATTATTAGAAAACATTAGCTTTTTTTTTTTTTTTAATGTACTGGTCCTGCATTACATGTAAAGAAAGTAAAGAAAAATGGAAAAGAAAAACAGACCTCAAACAAATCTGTGACGACACCAATGTTTGAGAAGCCCAATTTACTAACTGGTGCTCTGCTACCAGCGAAAGATGACATCAGTCTATGTGAAATGGATCAGGATGAAGAAAGGTAAAATCTAAAAGCTGTTTATTTCCCTGTGAAGCAAGGTTAGCAGTGGTTACTTTTTCTGGAAATAGGAAAGTGTAGTCTGCCAAAGCTAGAACATACTCACCTATGTCAATGCTGTTGAATGATTGATTAAGATGAGGAGAAGTGACTTGGACAAGAAACAGTTTCAGTAATGCTCACCGTGGAACCCCAACTGTGGTGGATGAGCATAGAGGACTCTTGAGAGGACTTTTACTGGGAAAGGCAGTGGAGCAATCGGTGATAACTGAAGAAGAAAATGGGGTTCAAGGGAGTTTTCTTTCTTTTTGTATTTAAAAATAGAAGATTTTAGAGTATGTTTGTATGCTGTTTGGAATGACCCAGTAGAGAAGGACATATTTGTGAAATTTAATTTTGTTTACACGTCTAAGCATTAGAAAGCTTGATACATCATGTTTTAAAGATTTTAGCAAAGTAATTGTCCTTAGAACTTCTATACATTTGCAGTTTTATGATAACAGGTTGTTCCTTCCTAATTGGATCATAAATGGAATACTGTAATTTAGGTAAACAATCCAAAAGTGTAAAATCAAATAATTTAAAAATTAGTACTATAAACAAACTAGCCTAATATAAACAACCTGCATCCTGAATAGTTTAAACCTTCCTTGATCTTGTAATTTGCTGTGATTTGGTGGCATCTAAATCAGGTTAATTTATTTTTAATTGTGGGAAAAGGAGGTTGTTTAATTTAAATATGAAAATATTGACGTAAGAGGATTTGTTTGATTATAAAGTTTAAAGTAAAAAACATGTTCCGTGCCAACGTTGCATTGAAGTAATAAGTGTTCCTGTGCAACGGTGTCATTGCATTTGTATGGCAATTATAATAGTTGACTAATGAATTGACTATGAATTTCTTTGAAATAAATTTTATTTAAAAAAGTTTTTCCATAAATAGTGTAAATTCCTTTTATGTATAAATTTTTTCAGATTCTAGAAAATATTTGAAGATTAGCCAATATTGGTATGATAAGGCTCGTAATTAATGATACCCTTGAAATAAGATTTATTCACAGGTAATGTAAAATTAGTTTCACAGCTATCTGGTGAATGCGTGTTTACTGACCTGGTTGTGGCTGAGGTTCCGTAGCTTGTGCCGGTTGTCTCTTGAAACCTAATGTTTTGTGCCTGGTGAATTCTGTATGACTTAAAATGTTTAGACTCAGATTGTTGATAGCTAAAATGCGGTTAAGAACCTGTGAGCTTAAATAATCATTAAAGAGGTTTCCTCATAGAGACACAAGAATATTTCCAATAGGTTGAATGCAGGAAAAGCTTTTCTATATAGGAAGAAAAGACACAATAAAAGAACACTGATATATTTCTTCTATCAAATAGTACAAGTAACACATTTTTCCTTTCATATTGTCTGTGAGAAAGGCCGATCGAAATTTTATTCCTTGTTATGATATTATTAGTATGTGTTCCTTGTCTCTTAATCTTACTCTTTCTGTTTATAGTTTAACCCCCTTGTAGAAAATTATTGCATTTTCCATTGCCTGTAAAAAATACTTGTAAACATTATGAATATGAGAAACAAATTACAAATGCAGACATTTTATGTAAAATAATAATAGTTTAAGATATACTTTGTGTGTTACATATTTACTATTTGCCTGAATGGAATTGTTTGTTTTTTTAGGCCAGCAAAGAAAACATATAATGAAAAGAACAAGGTATTGTAAAATATAAATTATCAAAAATATGATTGTAAAGATACTTTATGAAAGATAAAGTGGAAAAATAGAGAATTTTTTGTTGTAAAGATGTTTACTTTGAAAAAGTGATTCAATAAACAGTAGCCATTGATAAACGTATCCTTTGAATAGCAATCAGTTCCTTTAAGAAGTACCTGTGTTTTTGCTTGTATGCAAAGTTGTATGATTAGCACTTCTGTACACTTAATATATGCTCTAAATATTTTGGGGATCTTTTGAAACTGTTATTTATGTTATAGGTCAAACGCAGAATGCATTCTATGGGTGAAATAGCCCCAGAGGATTGTGAGTCGCCTCCCTCTGATTACAAGCATTTTATGCTGCTCATTAAACAACTTGGAAAGGATTGTAAAGGTAGGATCATCGTGTAAACAAAAAGCCTTTTTATGTATCCTATGTAATGTGGGCACACATTGCTTAGCACTGCATCATAGAGCACAGATGTGTTACAGTGATGTTCATGTCAGAAATATGCTTTGTGTTAAAATAGAATGAGAAGTAGTGTATACTCTACACCCTCAGCCAAAAGGCTGTGATAATTCCACTATACTTTTCTCAGTGTTGAGGGCACCACCAGTCTTCTGGTTGACTCTGCTTCTCTCCTATGCCTTTACCCAAGGTCAGGTTACCATTATCTCCCACCTGGAATATTGCAATCACCTTAGAACTGTTTTCCCTGCTACTTCACCTGCCAGAGCTATGGTGTGCTCTGCAGCCATAATTATATATTTTGAAGAATTGAGATCCGATCATAGTATCCCCTCGCTTAAAACTCAGCTACAACTTCTCATTGCTACAAGGTTAAAGAACTAAGTCCTCTAGTGTTATCCTGCATCATTTCATCATTTCATACCCTTTCTCTCTGGGTCCCACTATCTTAGATGTTTGTTCCTGCAATCAATAGCTTTAGTGAGATGTAATTGATACATGATAAACTGCACAGAGATAAAATGTACAATTTGTTAAGTCTTAACATAGGTATATGCATGTGAACCCATCACCATAATCAAGATAGTTAACATCCACCACCCACAAAAGGCTCCTCATGCCACTTTAAAGTCCCTTATTAAGAAACTATAGAATTGCTTTCAAACTATTTGTGCCATTCTCCATTTCCATCAGGAGAATCTGCCAATTCCACTTACTCTGTATTTTCACAAACTCTATGTATTGCCAATTTTTTAATTTTTTTTCTTTTTACCCATTCTGATGGGTGTGTATTGTGCATATCATTATGGTGTCAATGTGCGTTAGTTACCCTATGACTAATAATGTTGAACATCTTCCCATGTGCTTATTTGCCATCCGTGTATTTTCTTTAACTGTCTTTTCAAATCTTTTGCCATTTAAAAAGTTAGGGTTTTTTTTCTTATTTGTTGAATTTTAGGAGTTCTTTGTATATTTTGGATACTATTACTTTATTAGCTCTTTCTTGCAAGGACTTTTCCCCAGTGGGTGGCTTGACATTTCATTCTCTTGATAGTATTTGTGAAGAGCATAAGTTTTTAGTTTTGATGAAGTCCAGCTTGTCTGTTTGTTCAATTTTGGGTTTTGATTTTTGTGTCATATCTAAGAAATCTTTGCCTAGTACAAGATCACAAGGACTTTCTCCTATACTTTCTTCTAGAAGTTTTAAAGTTTTGGGTTTATGTTTAAACCTAAATATAATGTGTGATCCAGTTTGAGTTCATTTTTGATTATGAGTATTCACCTGTTGTAGTACCACATGTTGAAAAGGCCATCCTTTCTTCACTGCATTGCCATTGTGCCTTTGTCAAAAATGAGTTGGGTGTGGGTGTGTTCCTGGACTGTCTATTGAGTTGCATTGATTTATGGATGCTCTTCAAATTATGATAGGGTTACAGCCTGATGAACCATCATAAGTGAAAAGTCCATTTAATACCCTGATAAATCCATTGTAAAGTTGAAAAATCATAAGTCTAACCATGTTAAATCAAGGACCATCCATACTTGGATTTCTTTATACAGTTTGAAAATCCCAAAATCTGAAAGCTCAACATGTGAAACTTTTTGAGTGCCAACATGATGCCACCAAGTGGAAAATTCCACACTCAACCTCTTACAAACAACCTTTGTTTTATGCACAAAATTATTGAATGTATTACCTTCACGCTATGTGTATAAGGTGTTTGTGAAACATAAGTGCATTTCTTGTTTAGACTTGGGTTCCATCCCCATGATGTCTCATTATGTATATGCAAATATTCAAAAATCCAGTGAAAACCAAGATCCAAAACACCTCTTCTAGTTCCAAGTGTTTTGGATGGGGCTAGTCAGCCTGTATCAGCATCAGGCTGCTTTGATTTGATTTATAATTTTCTTGAATTCAGCCCTCCAATTTCTTGAGGTTTTTCAGGGTTATTTTGGCTATTCTAGATCCTTTGCATTTCCAAATAAATTTTAGAAACTTCTTGTCAATTAAAAAAAAAAAAGCCTGCTGGCCTGGTGGGAATTAGGTTAAGATTTCATTGAATCAGTAGATTAATTTTGGGAGAGTTGCCATCTTAACAATAATGAATCTCTTTACTCCTGAAAACAGTGTATCTCTCCATTTATATAGGTTGTATTTAATTTTCTCGTGATATTTTTTAGTTTCAGTGTGCACAATTTTTCCATATTTTATCAGAGTCATCTGTATTTCAATTTTTGATGTAGTTGTAAATGATATTTTGAAAATTTCAGTTTGTTGCTAGAATATAGCAATACAGTAAATTTTGTGAGTTTATTGTGTTTGTTCTCTATTCTCTGACCTTGCTGAACTCACTTGTTAGTTCTAGTAGCTTTTTTGGTGGATTCAATCAGATTTTCTATGTACACTAAAGGTTGTCAAAATGTTTATTTCTCAAACTACTGCCTTACTAAGGACAGTAAATATTTTGGATTTGAGGTCAAGTGGTCTCTGTTGGAACTAATCAACTCTGCCATTGTAGCATGAGAACAGTCACAAACAAAACATAAATTAGTGAACAGAACTGTGTTCCAATAAGGCTTTATTTACAAAAGCAAGAAGCTGGCCCACAGGTTGGTTGTGATCATGGTTGTGAAAAAAGAGAGTTTTACTTCTTTCTTCCAACCTGGATGCCCTATTTTTCTTTCTGTTGCCTGACAGCACCTGCTAGCAGGTTTTTTGTTTGTTTTTTTATTTCATAATATTATGAGGGTACAAACAGTTTAGTCACATATATTGTCTATGCACTGCTATGCACTGCCCAAGTCACAGCTACAATCATGAACATCCCCCAAACAGTGCACCCCACACCCATTAGGCATGAGCTTTCCCATCACCTCCACCCCTCTCCCACCTGCCCGGCCCCTGATGAATATTATTTGCTAGTGTCACATAAGTATTGATCAGATAGTAACAATTTGATGGTGAGTACTAGTGGTGCTTGTTTTTCCATTCTTGTGATGCTTTGCTTTGAAGAATGGGCTCTAGCTCCATCCAGAATAATACCAGAGGTGTTAATTCACCATTGCTTTTTATTGTTGAGTAATACTCCATGGTATATGTAAACCACATATTATTAATCCACTCATGTATTGATGGGCTCTTGGGTTGTTTCCACATCTTTGCAATTGTGAATTGTGCTTCCATAGACATTCATGTGCAGATGTTTTTATTATAGAATATCTTTTTTTCCCTTGGGTAAATATCAAGTAGTGGGATTGCTGGATCAAATGGTAGCTCTACTTTTAATTCTTTGGGGTGTCTCCATATTACTTTCCATAGAGGTTGTACTAATTTGCAGTCCCACCAGCAGTATATGAGTGTTCCTATCTGTCTGAATCCCCACCAACATTTGTTGTTTTGGGACTTTTTGATATGAGCCAATCTCACTGGAGTTAAGTGATAACTCATTATGGTTTTGATTTGCATTTTCCTGATGATTAGAGAAGTTGAGCAATTTTTTATATGTTTGCTGCTCATTATCCTGTCTTCTTTTGAAAAGATTCTCTTCATGTCCTTTCCCCACTTTTTAATGGGGTTCGTTGTTTTTTTCTTGTTGATTTTCCTAATTCTGTATAGATTCTTGTCATCAGCCCTTTCTCACATGGGTAGCATGCAAATATTTTCTCCCATTCTGTAGGTTGTCTGTTCACTCTACTGATGGTTTCCTTTGCTGTGAAGAAGCTTTTTGATTTGATCAGGTCCCATTTATTTATTTTTGTTGCTGCCATGATTGCCTTGTGGGTCTTCATAAATTCTTTGTCTAGGTCAATGTCTATAACAGCTTTTCCAATGTTTTCTTCTAGAATTTTTATGGTGTCAAGTCTTAGGTTTAAGTCTGTTATCCGTTGTGAGTTGATTTTTGTGAGAGGTGATAGGTGTGGATCTTGTTTCAGTCTTCTACATATGGCTATCCAAGTTTCCCAGCACCATTTATTGAATAGGGATTCTTTTCCCCAGTGTATCTTTTAGTCTACTTTGTCAAAGATCAGATGACAGTATGAGGATGGTTTTGTATCTGGGTTCTCAGTCCTGGTCCTTTGGTCTGTGTCTCTGTTCTTGTGCCAGTACCAAGGCTGACTGTAGCCTTGTAGTGTAGTTTGAAATCTCGTAGCTTGATGCCTCCCAATTTGTTCATTTTGCTTAAGATTGCTATGGCTGGATAGGGTCTTCTCTGGTTCCACACAAAGCATAGAATTATTTTTTCTAGATCTGAAATAAAATGATGTTGGTATTTTGATAGGGATTGTATTGATTCTGTAAATCACTTTAGGTGGTATAGACATTTTAACAATGTTGATTCTACTTATCCAAGAGCATGGTAGGGTTTTCCATCTGTTTACATCCTGCTGCAATTTCTTTTCTCAGTGTTTTGTAATATACCCTATATAAGTCTTTCAACTCTTTAGTTAATTATGTTCCTAGATATTTAATTTTATTTGATGCTATTGTGAAAGGTATTGTTCTTTGATTTTTTTCTTGGCTTGACTATTATTGGTGTATATGACAGCTACTGGTTTGTGTGCATGGATGTTGTATCCTGAGACATTGTCAAATTCATTTATCAATTCCAGGAGTCTCTTGGTTGAATCTTTGCGGTTTTCTAGATATAATATCATATCGTCCATGAACAGTGAGAGTTTGATCTCTTCTGCCCCCATATGCATGCCCCTGATTCCTCTCTCTTGTCTGATTGCTCTGGCAAGGACTTCCAGCACTATGTTGAATAGAAGTGGAAATAGTGGGCAACCATGTCTGGTTCCAGTTCTAAGCGGGAATCCTTTCAATTTTTCCCCATTCAGTGTTATATTGGCCATGGTTTATCATATATGGATTTAATAATTTTGAGTTATGAGCCACTTATGCCTATATTGTTAAGAGTTCTTATCATAAAAGGGTGCTGAATTTTGTCAAAAGCCTTTTCTGCATCTATTGAGAGGATCATATACTCTTTGTGCTTGCTTTTATTTATATGATGAATTACATTTATAGATTTGCGTATGTTGAACCATCCCTGCATCTTGGGGATGAAGCCCACCTGATCATGATGAATTATTTTTTTCACTTGCATTTGAATTTGGTTTTTGAGGATCTTATTGAGAATTTTTTCCATATATATTCCTAAGGGATATTGGTCTGTAGTTTTCTTTTTTTGTTGGGTCCTTTCTTGGCTTTGGTATCAAGGTGATACTGGCCTTGTAGAATGAGTTTGGGAGGATTCAATCCTTCTCGATGTTGTGGAATAATTTCTGTGGTATGGGTACCAGTTTCTTGTAGGATTGGTAGAATTCAGGCGTGATCCCGTCTGGTTCAGGACTTCTTTCTGTTGGAAGATTTTTTATTGCTGCTTAAATTTTGGTGCTTGATATCGGTCTGTTCAGGAATTCTATTTCTTCCTCATTGAGCTTAGGGAGGTTGTGTGTTTACAAGAATTTGTCCATTTCCTCCATGTTTACATATTTTTGGGCGCAGAGATTTTTATAGTATTCAAAGATGATGTTTTGTATTTCTGTGATATCAGTTGTGACCTCTGCTTTTTCATTTCTAATTGAGCTTATTAGATTTCTTTCCATTCTGCTTCTGGTCCATCTAGCAAGTGGCCTATTTTGTTTATCTTTCCAAAGAACTGACTTTTTGTTTTATTAATCTTCTGTGTAGTTCTTTTGTTCTCTAATTCATTTATTTCTGTTCTGATCTTGGTTAATTCCGTTCTTCTGCTGGGTTTCAGGTTGCTTTGCTTTTCCTTTTCCAGTTCCTTGAGATGATTATGAGTGTGTTGATTTGTGATCTTTCTGTCTTTTGGATGTGTGTATTTAAAATGATGAGTTTTCGTCTCAGGACTACTTTTGCTGTATCCCACAGATTTTGATAACTTGTGTCCCAATTATCATTTAGTTTGAAGAATCTTTTGATTTCCATCTAAATCTCTTCCGTGACCCAATAGTCATTCATCAGTAGATCGTTTAATTTCCATGTTTTTGTGTAGAGATGAGGATTTCTGTTGGAATTGATTTCTTATTTTATTCCACCATTGTCTGCGAAGGTACATGGTATAATTTCTATTTTTTTTTTTAAATATGTTAAGATCTGTTTTGTGGCCGAGGATGTGATCAACTTTAGAGAAAGTTCCATCAGCTGATGAGAAGAACGTATATTCAGTGTTATTTTGGTGGAGTGTTCTGTAGATGTCTGTTAGGGCCAAATGTTCTAGAGGCCTTTTTAGGTCCATTGTTTCTTTGCTTATTTTCTGCTTGAAGGATATGTCCAGTTCTTTCAGTAGGGTGTTGAAATCCCTGGTTTATTATGGCATTGCTATTTATTATGTTGTCTAGATCTAGCAGTATTTGCTTTATGTATCTGGGTGCTCCTTGTTGGGTGCATAAATATTTAGGATTGTTAAGGCTTCTTGTTTGAATTTTTCCTTCACCACTATATAGTCACCATCTCTGTCTTTCTTTATTTTTGTTGTTTTAAATTTTATGATATCTGAATTAGGAATCAATACCTCAGCTTTCTCTTGGTTTCCATTTGCCTGGAAATTGTATGCCATCCTTTCACCGTGAGTCTGAACAAGCCTTTGTGTGTAAGATGCATTTCCTGGAGACTGCAGATACTTGGGTTTATTTTGTTATCCATTCAGCCAGGTATGTGGCTCTTCAATGGGCAATTCAAGCATTCACATTTATTGAGAGAATTGATATTTGGGGTTGATTTCTGTTTATGGTGTTGCATAAACTCTTATTGTTTTCATATTGTTTTGTTTTACCTCTCAAGCCATTGTGGAATCAGGGTTCTGAACTTTTAGCTCTTTGGTAATTTTACACTTGTGGGTGTCTATTGTGCTGGGTAGTGTACAATGCAGGTCTGAGTACTCCCTGCAGGGCAGATCTGGTCTTCGCAATTCCATCGGTGATTGGTTGTTTGGCAAAGTCTTTGTTTCTCCCTCATATAAGAAGCTTAGTTTTGCCGGATAAAGAATTCTGGGTTGGCCATTATTCTGTTTTAGAAGAGTGAGGATGGGTCCCCCATCCCTTCTGGCTTGTAAGGTTTCATTTGAGAAATCTGCAGTTAGTCTGATAGGTTTTCCTTTTAGGTTACCTGCTTTTTTCACCTTAGTGCTCAAAGAAGTGCCTCTTTTGTGTTTACTTTGGCCAGCTTAATAACTATGTGGCATGGTGATTGGCTTTTCACATTGGGTCTCCCAGGAGTCCTGTGTACTTCTTGTACCTGGATATTGAGATTTCTGGCTAGGGCATGGAAATTTCCCTTTATTATTCCTTCAGATAAATTTTCCAGCCCTTGTGTATTTTCTTCTTTACCCTCAGGGATGCCTATGTTTCTGATATTTGGCCTCTTTACATAAACCCACATTTCTTGTATGCTTTGTTCATGTTTCTTGCTTCTGTGTTCTTTCTCTTTGACTGATTTGTTTAGCACATAGGAGTTATCTTCCAGCTCTGAGATTCTTTCCTCTGCATGATCCAGCCTATTCTTAAGGCTTTCCACTGCGTTTTATAGATCCTTGAATGCCTCTTTCATTTCCAGTATATCTGATTGATTTTTCCATAATACTTCAATTACTTTAAAGAATTTTTCATTCATTACTTGCATCGTTCTTGTGGTTTCTTTGTGTTGGGATTCTATTTTCTCTTGAATTTCACTGAGGTTGCTTACAATCCATAATCAAAATTCTTCCTCTGTCATTTTACCCATTTTATTTAATTTGTTATCTGTTGCTGAAGAGCTAATGATTTCTTTTGGGGGTGACTTTTCACTCTGATTTTTCATGATTCCTGTGTTCTTTCGCTGATTCTTTCTCATCTGGCCTCTTGGTCCTGATCTGGAGGTGCTAGGGTTAGTTTTGTCCCTGTCTCTAAGACCCCAAGGATCATTCCCTGACAGAGCCAGGGAGAGAAGTGCTGGTCCTGTATTGCCTTAGGTACAATTTAGCAAGTCTGATGGACCTGTTGGGTTACCTTTGACCTATTGTCTTCGCCTCTTTCCAGTGGAGTGGAGTGAGTTTGTTCCCCCAGCTTAAGCTCCTAGCTGGTGGATTGCACTTGAGGGTACAAATCCACTGCTCCCTAATAGATTGAGATGGAAGGCAATATTTTTAGCTATGGGGTTTCCCAGTGTCATTTATTGTAGTTTGTGAGGAGGAGCCAGTTACCTAAGTAACCTTTTGTGCCCGTGGTAGGCTGTGGTCCCCCAGATGGGGTATGCAAAAGTCCCAAGCTTGGGAGGAGGCTTGTAGCCCCCAGGGGTTACTTTGACCCTGTTCCCCCTGAGGTGTGGGGAGGAGCAAGATAGCTTGCAGCTGCAATGTGATAGCTTGGGTGAGTTAATTTCTAGCAGCTCAGAGGTGGCTTATAAGGCTTCTAGGGGGGCCACTGTTACAGAGTTCAGAGCTCTTCTCTCTGAGCTTTGGAGGGCTGATTCTGATGGGAGGGACTAAATGGTGCAACTGTTGGGGTCTCTAGCCAGGTTTTATCTTCCCTGACCACAAGTTTGGGCACTTTCCCTTTTGATTGGACCACTTGTGTTTCCTCTCCACCCAAGATAGGCTCTCAAGCTTCCCCACAGTTCATGTGTCTGTCCCAAGACGTGCATCTCCATGTGGCACTGGGTGATAGGGGTTTCTCCAATTGTGCACCCCTTTTCTACCACTAGACCCCAAAGTGAGGTGGGTGGGCCTCTCTATCCCCAGAAGTCTCCACCCGGGGGATGCTCCCACTGGGGGAAATAGTGACAGGTGAAGGAATTCTTGGATCAAGCAGAACTCCCTAATAAAGTGAGTAGGGTTGGGGGCAGCTGCTCTGGTTCAGCCTGTTGCACCTGAGGCATTCAGTTGCCATGGGAACCAGTACTTATGCAAACTGACTCACTATGGCATGGCCACTGTCAACATGACCATTCTCTGGGGTAGGAGGGGATGAGCCCTGTAGAGCAGGTACTAGAGTCAATCATGTAGGAGACGGCCAGAGCCGGGGAGGCAGGACTGGATGGACAGGCTGCAAACTGTTTCCAATACACAAAGGTCCTGCCAATACAGGTCAGCCATGCAGGGAATGCAGCTCTCCTTGTCCCACCTGGAGCCCATGGGGGCAGCTATCCTTGGCCTCCAAGGGTGTAGCCTGTCATGCACAGGCAGGAGAGCCCCTGGGCCAGGAGTGGAGTGAAGCTAGAGACCTAGCTAACAGTCAGCTCCAGGTGGGGGATCTTAACGATGGCTGCGAGCTCCCACTGGTTCAGGTCAGCCATGCTGTGAATGCAGCTCTCCTTGACCCACCTGGATCCCATGGAGGGGATGGCTGGTGGCCACCAAGCGAGTAGGCCATTGCTCTCTGTTCAACTCCTATACCCTGGTCCCACTGACCTGCAGGGGTGAGGTGCCCATCTCCAAATTCCAGCGTACAGTCCTGGGAAGCTGTATCTCAGCTCAGTCCCTCCCCAGCCCTGCATAGTCCCTGCACAGTGCACCTGAGAGTTCTGTATGGTTCCCACCCACAATTGCTTCTTCTCCACAGAGCCTGCTGTCTCATGCAATGACTTTGCACCAACTCCAGGCTTGTCCCTGACTGAATGCATGGGAAGTCTGTGGTGATGGTGCATGACCACCTGCAGGTCAGGTCACACTGCACTGACTTGGTGAGCACATCCTTCCTGTGCTCTGATCTCTATTGTATTCCTTGCACTCTCTGATCTTTGTGAATGTATCTCCCTGTCACATTTTTTCTTGTGTTGGGTGTCCCACACTGCTTCTCTGAAATTTCACAATGCTGTTTTCAGAGTGAGCAATCCATGCACAGGCAGTCATCCACGCTTTTCACCTCCTTCCCAGGGAGTGGTGAGGTAGGAGGCCTCTACCAGACCACCATTTTTTTCTCTCCTCTTTTAAATTGTTTTTAACTGATGCACAATAAATGTACATATTTGGGGGGTACATGTGATAATTTGATACATTCACAAAATCATACAGGGTAATTGGGATATCCATCACCTTAAATATTTTTCTTTTCTTTATGCAGCAACATTCAAATTATTCTCTTGCAGTGATTTTAAAATGTACAGATTTATGTTCATTACAATCATTCTTAAATTTTCTTTCACTTCATCATCAAAAACAGCTATAAGTCATTCAGAAGAATCTGAGCATCTTTTTCATTGCCTGCCTTTCTTTTCTTAATTTGCATTAAAGATAGTTTCTATCATATCTTATAATATGGAGAGTTCCTGCTGTCATTTAACTCCACTATTTCTGTTGTGTGTTTATATCTCCCTCATCTTGACTCCTTTATTCAATCTTTATGGTTTTTTTGCCCTTCTTACATGCATTCTCCCCCTTCAGCCCCCATCTCAACTCCATATTTGTTGAGCTGTCCTTTTGGTTGCTTTCTAATTCGTTCCTCCCACAATGGCAACCCTCAGAATTGTTTACTCCCACCAAAGTTTATAAATCTCAGTCCTGTATATCACTCTCTCTTGTGATTACAATGATTTCTATTATGATCTTGAGGATGTCCATTTCTTTCTAGGATCTTTGTCACCATGATGAGGATCAGGGGTGGTATGTGAAAAACATGGGGAAAAATTTTTTTAAAAACTTACCTTTGTAAGACCAGGGTTTTTCTACACTTGAGGGAAGTTTTCAGGAGAGGGTCAGGTGATGGAAAGGCAGGATGGGAAAAGCCCTGGGCTTTGGCTGATGTGTGGGAAAGCTTTCAACCACATCTTCATTTTGACAATCAGAATTCCTATCCTTAAACAGGTTCTAATTGAACAGGCAGTCTTCAAGAAGCTTACAGTTTTTCCTGGGTTGCTGAGAAGCAGTCAATAGCTTTGATAAGCTTGGTTTTAAGAGATTTTAGAAAAAAATAGCTTTAAGAAGAACAAGTATCAAATTTGATAAAATAATTATAATGTCCACCATTACCATATCTCGTAACACAAAGAGCATAGGTTTTGGAGTGACTCAGATGTAGATTCAAACCTCAATTCTGCCATTTACTATCCTACATCTTCTCATGGAATGAAGGTTATGAGAGATGATACAGATGTCTTCACAATATTTCTCCCTTCATGCCTAATTATTATACAAATACTGTAATATGCATTAGATTATTTTCTTGACCATAAAAGCCTAGAACAAAAATTTATCCCTAGGTAGGTTAGAGTATTTTTGAAAACACTAACATTAAGGAATTCCAGTTAACTCTGTGTTATATTTTTTATGTGTTTACATGATTTGTTATTGCATGGATTACCTCCTGTGGGAGAAAATGTGAGAGTTTAGTTTTTAGTAGTACCTGTCTTAAATAACTTGCCATTGCAAATAATATAAGTTGCTTCGATACTATTTGTCAAAAAGCTAAAGATAAATGATTGTATAAATTCAGGTCCTTCCAAGAAAGCAGACCAAAAAAAGAATAAAACCTTTTGGGGCAATAATTTTTGAATAAAAGCCACACATGTCTACTAAATAGAATGCTGGAATAAAATAAGCTGACAATGAAGGCAGAGAGGGACTAAAAGAACAGACATTGAAGAAGTGTGTTCTGTGAGGAAAATTTAGGCTGGGGTAAATCATCTTTTAAAAGGTGGAAGAGGAGCAAGAA
Organism: Daubentonia madagascariensis; assembly: GCA_023783475.1. NCBI lineage: Eukaryota > Metazoa > Chordata > Mammalia > Primates > Daubentoniidae > Daubentonia > Daubentonia madagascariensis. The sequence goes on from JAKFHU010002555.1 coordinate 21,226, forward strand.
AGAAAAACACATACAAAAAAGAAGAGAAAACACCAGTCAACAAAGAATGAGCTTAAGCCGAGAAAGAAAAGGAAAAACATTAGTACGATAAGATAAGTGCAGACATACGGAGAGTTTTGTTGATAATATCCCTAATAATACTGATTAGTATTTACAATTGGTTTTTGTAAATATTTCTGTAATAAAGAGCTTACTTTTATTACTATAAAATAAGATATTCAATCAGTTAAACATGGTCATTTACCACTACCTGAAAGCTGGAACATTATTACCACACAGAGAAAATTGGAAACAGAAATGTTCCATCAACTTTTCACTTGGAGAAAGAAATTGGTAATCCGAACTAAAGAAGGAATTGGTTCCAGGACCCACCAAGGATACCACAATTCAGGGATGTTCAATTCCCTAATATAAATGGTATAATATTTGTATATAATCTATGCACATCATCCCATATACTTTGAATAATGTCTAGATTACTTATAACACCTAATACAATGTAAATGCTATGTAAATAGTTGCTACACTGCATTGGTTTTATTTGTATTATTTTATATTGTTGTATTGTTATTTTTTATTGTTTTTTCCCAATATTTTACACACGGGTTGGTTGAACCCATACATGCTGATCTCCTGGGTTCCATGATAGGACCAATCTTTAAGCTTACTGACCTTCCTTAGAGGTTTCAGCAGGACAACACCACAACTTTGTTCATGTTCATATCCATCTGCCCTTTTAGAAAAGGGTTTACTCATGCTGTCTGGAGATTTAATTTTGGCTTTGCCCAACAAGACATTAACTGAAGAGTCTAACAGGCAGCTCAGTCCACCACAGAGAGCTTTTTCACAGTCTCCTGCAACAAAGCAACCAACAGCAAACCCAGTGAGAAGAAATAGTCCTTGATTTACATGCAGCTTCCCAGTGGCATTATAATGGTTTGCAGTTCTTAGACTTCTAAGGGACACAAATTCAAACTCTCAATTCATAACACCTATAAGAATCAAAAAAGGTTTTAACTTACTCTCTTATTAAAAAAAATAATAAATATAAACCTTACTCTTTTCCTTACTATGTAGATTTTAAAACATGTCTAGATATTCATATCTTTCATTTACATTGGCCATGAAGACTACTCATATTAAGAAAATGCAAAATCCAATGGCATGTGAGTATCCTTATTTATGGGAGCAGATACATTTTTATTAAATTTCACATTTTTACTACAAGTGACATAACAATGATGATCTTATTACAACACAATAACATTTGAAATCTCTAGTAGTACTCTTCAGTTTTGCAAAATACTTTCATACATTTCACCATCTGATCTCACATTGTCAGATCCTTCCATGCCTGAAGGAGAGATATACAGATATTTTTAGCATTATCATAGAAGCATGTAAACTAAAGATCATAAAATGAAAGAATTTAGTTTAAGGTAATTGCATTATATAAAAGGATGAGCCAGGATTCTAGTGAAATATTTTAGATTCAGCAGGCTGAAATGTATTCATTTCCATTCAAGGTTGTACTATCACATCTCTTCAGACTTCAGATCTTTTTCTCTTACATAACTCCCTCTCCCTAGGAAATCTCATTCATTCTCCTGGCATCAATCACCATCTACTGCTGATGACACTCAATCCCCTCTAGTCCAATCTCTTCCCGTATCCCAAAGACATGTTTCTATATCGTACTCAATGTCTCTTCTTGGATGGTCTACAGACATCTAAAACACAACGAGCTTACCGAGGAAGGTCCACAGGATTCTCAGACTCGACATACCCAAAACTGAAGCCAAATTCTCTCCACATGCTCAAACCCAAATTTGTATGTTCTACCTATGTGTGAATACTTCAGCCAAGCCAAAAGCCTAAGTGAAATCCTGGGCTCCTCTTTATTCTTCTTACTAAAACCCTACACCTAATCATTTACCATGTGCTGTCCATTAGGCCGTTATTTCTCTTAAATCTGCAGACTCTTCTACCTTAGTTAAGGCCCTCTTCCCCTCTTCCCTGAATTACTACATTGGTCTCCAACTTGTTGTTCCTACCTCCAGCCTTGTCCCCTTCCCCCAGCCCCTAGATTCACATTCTACTCTGTAACCAGGTGATCTTGTGAAATCACAGATTTTCATTCAGGCTTTTATCC
>JAKFHU010002556.1:0-47523 GCA_023783475.1 Daubentonia madagascariensis
AAAAAGAGATTCTTCTATTCTCTGCCACTTCTTCAGGCCTAGTTGCCATTGTGACTCTCTGTCACTCCACACAGGCTAATTCTGCAGTGATTCACCCAGTTTTCAACTGTCACCCCAGAAGATAGCTAGCAAGAGGGCAGTGTATATTCTGCTTCCATCCTCAGAATAGAGGAAGCCTACAATGAAAGTGAGAAGTAGCTGCTTTCATTCTGCCAAAGAAAATCTTTACTTCGGAAACTGCCCCATACTCTAAATAGTTACTGCGGGCAGAAAAATCGATTCCTCTCCTCTCTGCCCATCTCTGGCTTAGCTGCAAGTGTGAGTCACGGTCACACCCCACAGGCTATTTCTGAAGGGATTAACCAAGTTTTCTATTGTCCCCAGAAGAAAGCTAAGAAGAGGGCAACGTATATGCTGCTTCTATGCACAGAATAGAGCATGCCTGCATCAAACTAAGAACTAGCTGCTTTCTCTCTGGCAAAGGCAGTCTTATCCTCTGAAACTCCCATGCACTCTTTGTTAGCGGCTGCAGTCAGAGAAAACGATCCTTCTCTTTTCTGATTCATCTGAGACCTAGCTGCGAAGGTGAGTATGTGTCACTCTACGCAGGCTCTTTCTGCAGTGATTAGCCCAGGTTTGAACTGTCAACTCAGAAGAAAGCTAGGAGGAAGGCAGTGTATATTCTGCTTCCACCCACAGAATAGAGCAAGTAGGCAATCAAATTAGGACCTAGCTGCTTTCTTTCTGGCAAAGGTGGTCTTTTCCTGTGAAACTCCTATACACTCTCCATAGGCGGCCACAGGCAGAAAATCCGATTCTTGCTCTTCTCCTCCGCTTCTAAGGCAAGGCTGCGTATGTGAATCTCTGCCACTCCACACAGGCTATTTTTGCTTTAATTAGCACAGGGTTCAACTCTCATCCCAGAAGAAAGCAGGAGGAAGACCGTGTATATTCTGCCTCCATCCTAAGGAAAGAGCAAGCCTGCAGTCACATAAGAAGGAGTTGTTTTCTCTCCGGCAAGGGCAGTCTTTTACTGTGAAAGGCCCATACGGTATCCACAGGCGGCTGCAAGCAGCAAAAACGATTCTTCTCTTCTCTGCCCGTTCTCTGGCCTAGCTGGAAGTGTGAGTCACTGTCACTCCACCTAGTCTATTTCTGCAGCGATTCAACAAGTTTTCAATAGTCACCCCAGAAGAAAGCTAGGAAGAAATCAGAATATATTCTGCCTCCATCCACACAATAGAGCAAGCATCCAATCAAAGGAAGGACTACCTGTTTTCTTTTAGACAAAGGCAGTCTTTTCCTGTGAAATTGGCCTACACTCTCCGTAATCGTCTACAGGCAGAAAACGCGATTCTTTTCTTTTCTGATTCATCTACGACCTAGCTGCGAATGTGAGTATCTATCACTCCACACGCTATTTCTACAGCGATTAACCCAGGTTTGAACTGTCACCCCAGAAGAAAGCTAGGAGGAAAGCAGTGTATATCCTGCTTCCATCCACAGAACAGAGCAAACACGCAATCAAACAAAGAACTAGCTGCCTTCTCTCTGGCAAAGGCGGTCTTTTCCTCTGAAACTCCCATACACTCTCCATAGGTAGCTGCCGGCAGAAACTCTCATTCCTGCTCTTCTCTGCCGCTTGTAAAGCCTAGATGCGAATGTGAGTCTCTATCACTCCACACAGGCTATTTCTGCTTTGTTTAGCACAGTTTTCAATTGTCACCCCGGAAGAAAGCAAGGAGGAAGGCAGTGAATAGTTTGCTCCCATCCACAGAATAGAGCAAGCCTTCAGACAGAAGAGAAGTAGTTCCTATCTCTCTGTCAAAGACAGTCTTTTCCTTTGAAACGCCCTTATACTCACTATAGGCGGGTGCAAGCAGAAAAACAGACTCTTCTGTTCTCTGCCACTTCTCAGGCCTAGTTTGCAAGTTGAGTCTCTTTCACTCCACCGAGGCTATGTGTGCAGTGATTAACCCGGGTTTCAATTGTCACCCCAGAAGAAAGCTAGGAGGAGGGCCGTGTGTATTCTGCTTCCATCCACAGGATAGAGCAAGTCTGCAATCAAATAAGAACTAGCTGCTTTCTTTCTGTCAAAGGAAGGGTTTCCTGTGAGACTCGGTAACTCTCCCTAGGCAGCTGCAGGCAGGAAAACCGATTCTTCGCTTTGCTGCCGCTTATAGTGCCTAGTGCCAAAAGGAGTCTCTGTCACTCCACACAGGCTTTCTACAGTGATTTTCCCATGTTTAAATTGTCACCCCAGAAGAAAGCTGGGAGGAAGGCAGTGTGTATCTGCTTCTATCCACAGAATACAGCAAACACGCAGTCCAAAAAAGAACTAGCTGCTTTCGTGCTGGCAAAGGCGGTCCTTCCCTCTGAAACTCCCAAACACTCTCCATAGGCGGCTACAGGCAGATAATCCGACTCTTGCTCTTCTCTGCCGCTTCTAAATTCCAGCTGTGAATGTGAGTCTTAGTCATTCCACACAGGCTATTTCTGCTTTGATTAGCACAGTTTTCCATTGTCACCCCAGAAGAAAGCTGGGAGGAAGGCAGTGTATAGTTTGCTTCCATCCACAGAATAGAGCAAGCTGCGGTCCAATTAGAAGTAGCTGCTTTCTCTCTGGCAAAGGCAGTCTTTTCCTGTGAAACGCCCTTACACTCTACATAGGCGGCTGCAAGCAGAAAAAGATTCTTCCATTCTCTGCCGCCTCTCAGGCCTAGTTGCAATTGGGACTCTCTGTCCCTCCACACAGGCTAATTCGGCAGCGATTAACCCAGGTTTCAATCGTCACCCCAAAACTGAGCAGGCAAGAGGGCAGTGTATACTCTGCTTCCATCCACAGAATAGAGGAAGCCTACAATGAAAGTGAGAACTAGCTGCTTTCATTCCGCCAAAGGAAATCTTTACTTGTGAAACTGCCCTATACTCTAAATAGTTACTGCAGGCAGAGAAATCGATTACTCTCTTCTCTGCCGCTTCTCAGGCCCAGCTGCAAGTGTGAGTGTCTGTCACTCCCCAAAGGCTATTTCAGCAGTGATTAACCCAGGTTTCAGCTGTCACCCCAGAATAAAACTAGGAGGCGGGCATTGCATTTTCTGCTTCCAGCCACAGAATAGAGCAAGCACGCAATCAAATTAAGAACTAGCTGCTTTCTTTCTGTCAAAGGAAGGGTTTCCTGTGAAACTCTGTAACTCTCCCTAGGCAGCTGCTGGCAGGAAAACCGATTCTTCTCTTTGCTGCCGCTTATAGTGCCTAGCTCCAAAAGGAGTCTCTGTCACTCCACACAGGCTACTTCTACGGTGATTTTCCCAGGTTTCAATTGTCATCCCAGAAGAAAGCTAGGAGGAAGGCAGTGTGTATTCTGCTTCCATCCACAGAATAGAGCCAACAGGCAGTGAAACAAAGAACTAGCTGCTTTCGTTCTGGCAAAGGCAGACTTTCCCTCTGAAACTCCTAAACACTCTCCATAGGTGGCTGCAGGCAGAAAATCCGACTCTTGCTTTTCTCTGCCGCTTCTAAAGTCTAGCTGTGAATGTGAGTCTCGGTGACTCCACACAGGCTATTTCTGCTTTGATTAGCACAGTTTTCCATTGTCACCCCAGAAGAAAGCAAGGAGGAAGGCAGTGTATAGTTTGCTTCCATCCACAGAATAGAGCAAGCTGCAGTCCCATAAGAAGTAGCTGCTTTCTCTCTGGCAAAGGCAGTATTTTCTTGTGAAATGCCCTTCCACTCTACATAGGCGGCTGTGAGCACAAAAAGAGATTCTTCTATTCTCTGCCACTTCTTCAGGCCTAGTTGCCATTGTGACTCTCTGTCACTCCACACAGGCTAATTCTGCAGTGATTCACCCAGTTTTCAACTGTCACCCAGAAGATAGCTAGCAAGAGGGCAGTGTATATTCTGCTTCCATCCTCAGAATAGAGGAAGCCTACAATGAAAGTGAGAAGTAGCTGCTTTCATTCTGCCAAAGAAAATCTTTACTTCGGAAACTGCCCATACTCTAAATAGTTACTGCGGGCAGAAAAATCGATTCCTCTCCTCTCTGCCCATCTCTGGCTTAGCTGCAAGTGTGAGTCACGGTCACACCCCACAGGCTATTTCTGAAGGGATTAACCAAGTTTTCTATTGTCCCCAGAAGAAAGCTAAGAAGAGGGCAACGTATATGCTGCTTCTATGCACAGAATAGAGCATGCCTGCATCAAACTAAGAACTAGCTGCTTTCTCTCTGGCAAAGGCAGTCTTATCCTCTGAAACTCCCATGCACTCTTTGTTAGCGGCTGCAGTCAGAGAAAACGATCCTTCTCTTTCTGATTCATCTGAGACCTAGCTGCGAAGGTGAGTATGTGTCACTCTACGCAGGCTCTTTCTGCAGTGATTAGCCCAGGTTTGAACTGTCAACTCAGAAGAAAGCTAGGAGGAAGGCAGTGTATATTCTGCTTCCACCCACAGAATAGAGCAAGTAGGCAATCAAATTAGGACCTAGCTGCTTTCTTTCTGGCAAAGGTGGTCTTTTCCTGTGAAACTCCTATACACTCTCCATAGGCGGCCACAGGCAGAAAATCCGATTCTTGCTCTTCTCCTCCGCTTCTAAGGCAAGGCTGCGTATGTGAATCTCTGCCACTCCACACAGGCTATTTTTGCTTTAATTAGCACAGGGTTCAACTCTCATCCCAGAAGAAAGCAGGAGGAAGACCGTGTATATTCTGCCTCCATCCTAAGGAAAGAGCAAGCCTGCAGTCACATAAGAAGGAGTTGTTTTCTCTCCGGCAAGGGCAGTCTTTTACTGTGAAAGGCCCATACGGTATCCACAGGCGGCTGCAAGCAGCAAAAACGATTCTTCTCTTCTCTGCCGTTCTCTGGCCTAGCTGGAAGTGTGAGTCACTGTCACTCCACCTAGTCTATTTCTGCAGCGATTCAACAAGTTTTCAATAGTCACCCCAGAAGAAAGCTAGGAAGAAATCAGAATATATTCTGCCTCCATCCACACAATAGAGCAAGCATCCAATCAAAGGAAGGACTACCTGTTTTCTTTTAGACAAAGGCAGTCTTTTCCTGTGAAATTGGCCTACACTCTCCGTAATCGTCTACAGGCAGAAAACGCGATTCTTTTCTTTTCTGATTCATCTACGACCTAGCTGCGAATGTGAGTATCTATCACTCCACACGCTATTTCTACAGCGATTAACCCAGGTTTGAACTGTCACCCCAGAAGAAAGCTAGGAGGAAAGCAGTGTATATCCTGCTTCCATCCACAGAACAGAGCAAACACGCAATCAAACAAAGAACTAGCTGCCTTCTCTCTGGCAAAGGCGGTCATTTCCTCTGAAACACCCATACACTCTCCATAGGTAGCTGCCGGCAGAAACTCTCATTCCTGCTCTTCTCTGCCGCTTGTAAAGCCTAGATGCGAATGTGAGTCTCTATCACTCCCCACAGGCTATTTCTGCTTTGTTTAGCACAGTTTTCAATTGTCACCCCGGAAGAAAGCAAGGAGGAAGGCAGTGAATAGTTTGCTCCCATCCACAGAATAGAGCAAGCCTTCAGACAAAGAGAAGTAGTTCCTATCTCTCTGTCAAAGACAGTCTTTTCCTTTGAAACGCCCTTATACTCACTATAGGCGGGTGCAAGCAGAAAAACAGACTCTTCTGTTCTCTGCCACTTCTCAGGCCTAGTTTGCAAGTTGAGTCTCTTTCACTCCACCGAGGCTATGTGTGCAGTGATTAACCCGGGTTTCAATTGTCACCCCAGAAGAAAGCTAGGAGGAGGGCCGTGTGTATTCTGCTTCCATCCACAGGATAGAGCAAGTCTGCAATCAAATAAGAACTAGCTGCTTTCTTTCTGTCAAAGGAAGGGTTTCCTGTGAGACTCGGTAACTCTCCCTAGGCAGCTGCAGGCAGGAAAACCGATTCTTCGCTTTGCTGCCGCTTATAGTGCCTAGTGCCAAAAGGAGTCTCTGTCACTCCACACAGGCTATTTCTACAGTGATTTTCCCATGTTTAAATTGTCACCCAGAAGAAAGCTGGGAGGAAGGCAGTGTGTATTCTGCTTCTATCCACAGAATACAGCAAACACGCAGTCCAAAAAAGAACTAGCTGCTTTCGTGCTGGCAAAGGCGGTCCTTCCCTCTGAAACTCCCAAACACTCTCCATAGGCGGCTACAGGCAGATAATCCGACTCTTGCTCTTCTCTGCCGCTTCTAAATTCCAGCTGTGAATGTGAGTCTTAGTCATTCCACACAGGCTATTTCTGCTTTGATTAGCACAGTTTTCCATTGTCACCCCAGAAGAAAGCTGGGAGGAAGGCAGTGTATAGTTTGCTTCCATCCACAGAATAGAGCAAGCTGCGGTCCAATTAGAAGTAGCTGCTTTCTCTCTGGCAAAGGCAGTCTTTTCCTGTGAAACGCCCTTACACTCTACATAGGCGGCTGCAAGCAGAAAAAGATTCTTCCATTCTCTGCCGCCTCTCAGGCCTAGTTGCAATTGGGACTCTCTGTCCCTCCACACAGGCTAATTCGGCAGCGATTAACCCAGGTTTCAATCGTCACCCCAAAACTGAGCAGGCAAGAGGGCAGTGTATACTCTGCTTCCATCCACAGAATAGAGGAAGCCTACAATGAAAGTGAGAACTAGCTGCTTTCATTCCGCCAAAGGAAATCTTTACTTGTGAAACTGCCCTATACTCTAAATAGTTACTGCAGGCAGAGAAATCGATTACTCTCTTCTCTGCCGCTTCTCAGGCCCAGCTGCAAGTGTGAGTGTCTGTCACTCCCCAAAGGCTATTTCAGCAGTGATTAACCCAGGTTTCAGCTGTCACCCCAGAATAAAACTAGGAGGCGGGCATTGCATTTTCTGCTTCCAGCCACAGAATAGAGCAAGCACGCAATCAAATTAAGAACTAGCTGCTTTCTTTCTGTCAAAGGAAGGGTTTCCTGTGAAACTCTGTAACTCTCCCTAGGCAGCTGCTGGCAGGAAAACCGATTCTTCTCTTTGCTGCCGCTTATAGTGCCTAGCTCCAAAAGGAGTCTCTGTCACTCCACACAGGCTACTTCTACGGTGATTTTCCCAGGTTTCAATTGTCATCCCAGAAGAAAGCTAGGAGGAAGGCAGTGTGTATTCTGCTTCCATCCACAGAATAGAGCCAACAGGCAGTGAAACAAAGAACTAGCTGCTTTCGTTCTGGCAAAGGCAGACTTTCCCTCTGAAACTCCTAAACACTCTCCATAGGTGGCTGCAGGCAGAAAATCCGACTCTTGCTTTTCTCTGCCGCTTCTAAAGTCTAGCTGTGAATGTGAGTCTCGGTGACTCCACACAGGCTATTTCTGCTTTGATTAGCACAGTTTTCCATTGTCACCCCAGAAGAAAGCAAGGAGGAAGGCAGTGTATAGTTTGCTTCCATCCACAGAATAGAGCAAGCTGCAGTCCCATAAGAAGTAGCTGCTTTCTCTCTGGCAAAGGCAGTATTTTCTTGTGAAATGCCCTTCCACTCTACATAGGCGGCTGTGAGCACAAAAAGAGATTCTTCTATTCTCTGCCACTTCTTCAGGCCTAGTTGCCATTGTGACTCTCTGTCACTCCACACAGGCTAATTCTGCAGTGATTCACCCAGTTTTCAACTGTCACCCAGAAGATAGCGAGCAAGAGGGCAGTGTATATTCTGCTTCCATCCTCAGAATAGAGGAAGCCTACAATGAAAGTGAGAAGTAGATGCTTTCATTCTGCCAAAGAAAATCTTTACTTCGGAAACTGCCCATACTCTAAATAGTTACTGCGGGCAGAAAAATCGATTCCTCTCCTCTCTGCCCATCTCTGGCTTAGCTGCAAGTGTGAGTCACGGTCACACCCCACAGGCTATTTCTGAAGGGATTAACCAAGTTTTCTATTGTCCCCAGAAGAAAGCTAAGAAGAGGGCAACGTATATGCTGCTTCTATGCACAGAATAGAGCATGCCTGCATCAAACTAAGAACTAGCTGCTTTCTCTCTGGCAAAGGCAGTCTTATCCTCTGAAACTCCCATGCACTCTTTGTTAGCGGCTGCAGTCAGAGAAAACGATCCTTCTCTTTTCTGATTCATCTGAGACCTAGCTGCGAAGGTGAGTATGTGTCACTCTACGCAGGCTCTTTCTGCAGTGATTAGCCCAGGTTTGAACTGTCAACTCAGAAGAAAGCTAGGAGGAAGGCAGTGTATATTCTGCTTCCACCCACAGAATAGAGCAAGTAGGCAATCAAATTAGGACCTAGCTGCTTTCTTTCTGGCAAAGGTGGTCTTTTCCTGTGAAACTCCTATACACTCTCCATAGGCGGCCACAGGCAGAAAATCCGATTCTTGCTCTTCTCCTCCGCTTCTAAGGCAAGGCTGCATATGTGAATCTCTGCCACTCCACACAGGCTATTTTTGCTTTAATTAGCACAGGGTTCAACTCTCATCCCAGAAGAAAGCAGGAGGAAGACCGTGTATATTCTGCCTCCATCCTAAGGAAAGAGCAAGCCTGCAGTCACATAAGAAGGAGTTGTTTTCTCTCCGGCAAGGGCAGTCTTTTACTGTGAAAGGCCCATACGGTATCCACAGGCGGCTGCAAGCAGCAAAAACGATTCTTCTCTTCTCTGGCCTAGCTGGAAGTGTGAGTCACTGTCACTCCACCTAGTCTATTTCTGCAGCGATTCAACAAGTTTTCAATAGTCACCCCAGAAGAAAGCTAGGAAGAAATCAGAATATATTCTGCCTCCATCCACACAATAGAGCAAGCATCCAATCAAGGAAGGACTACCTGTTTTCTTTTAGACAAAGGCAGTCTTTTCCTGTGAAATTGGCCTACACTCTCCGTAATCGTCTACAGGCAGAAAACGCGATTCTTTTCTTTTCTGATTCATCTACGACCTAGCTGCGAATGTGAGTATCTATCACTCCACACGCTATTTCTACAGCGATTAACCCAGGTTTGAACTGTCACCCCAGAAGAAAGCTAGGAGGAAAGCAGTGTATATCCTGCTTCCATCCACAGAACAGAGCAAACACGCAATCAAACAAAGAACTAGCTGCCTTCTCTCTGGCAAAGGCGGTCTTTCCTCTGAACCCCATACACTCTCCATAGGTAGCTGCCGGCAGAAACTCTCATTCCTGCTCTTCTCTGCCGCTTGTAAAGCCTAGATGCGAATGTGAGTCTCTATCACTCCACACAGGCTATTCTGCTTGTTTAGCACAGTTTTCATTGTCACCGAAGAAAGCAAGGAGGAAGGCAGTGATAGTTTGCTCCCATCCACAGAATAGAGCAAGCCTTCAGACAAGAGAAGTATTCCTATCTCTCTGTCAAGACAGTCTTTTCCTTGAAACGCCCTTATACTCACTATAGGCGGTGCAGCAGAAACAGACTCTTCGTCTCTGCACTCTCAGGCTAGTTGCAAGTGAGTCTCTTCACTCACGAGGCATGTGCAGTGATTAACCCGGTTTCATGTCACCCAGAAGAAGCTAAGGAGGCCGTGTGTATTCTGCTTCCATCACAGATAGAGCAGTCTGCAATCATTTTTTTGTTTTTTTTGTTGTTGTTTTGTTTTTTGTTTTGTTTGTTGTGTTTTGTTTTTGTTGTTTGTTTGTTTGTTTGTTTTTGTTTTGTTTTGTTTGTTTGTTGTTTTTTGTTGTTTTGTTGTTGTTTTGTTGGTTGTTTTTTGTTTTGTGTTGTTGGTTTTTGTTGTTTTTTGTTTGTGTTTTTTGTGTTTTTGTTTTGTTTGTTTTGTGTTGTTTGTGTGTGTTGTATGTTGGTATTTTTTGTGTGTGTAGTTGTGTTTTGGTTTTTGTTGTGTGTTGTTTATTTTGGTGTTGTTTTGTTTTGTTGGTTGTTTGTGTTGTTGTTTTTGTGTTTTTTGTTTTTGTTATTTTGTTTTTGTGTTTTGTTGTTGTTTTGTTTTGGGTGTGTATTGTTTGTTTTGTTGTTTGTGGTGTTTAGTTGTTGTTGTTTTTGTGTTGTTTTTTTGTGTTTTTTTTTGTTTGGTTTTGTTTTTTTTTTGTTTTTTGTTTTGTTGGTGTGTGTTTGTGTGTGTTGTTTTTTGTTTTGTTTTGTTTTTTTTGTTTTTTGTTGGGTTTTTTTTGGTTTTATGTGTTGTGTGTTTGTATGTTGTGTTGTTTTTTGTTTTTTTTTGTTTGATGTTTTTGATTTGTTGTTGTTTGTTTGTTTTGGTTTTTGTTTTTGTTGTTTGTTTTGTTTTTTGTTTGTTGTTTTTTTTTTTTTTATTTTTTTTTTGTTTTTTGTTGTTTTTTTTTTTTTGTTTTTGTTTTTGTGTGTTTGTTTTTTTTGTTTTGTGTGTTTTTTTTTTTGTTTTTTTTTTTGTTGTTTGATTGTATTGATTTTTCTTTTTTTTTTGGTGTTTTGTTGTTGTTTGTTTTTTTTGTTTTTTTATTTTTTGATGTTTTTGTTTTGTTGTTGTTTTTTTTTGTTGTTTTGTTTTGTTTGTTGTTTTGTTTTATTTTGTTTTTTTTTTTTTTTGGTTTTTTTTTTTTGTTTTTTTTTTTTATTTTTTGTTTTTTGTTTGTTGATTTTGTTGTTTTTTTTGTTTTTGTGTTTGTTTTTGTTTTGTTTTTTTTTTTGTGTTTTTTTGTTTTTGTTTTTTTTTTGTTGTTTTTTTTGTGTTTTGTTTTGTTTTTGTTTTTGTGTTGTTTTGTTTTTTTTTTTGTGTTTTTGTTTTTGTTTTTGTTTTGTTTTTGTTTTGCTTCCATCCACAGAATAGAGCAAGCTGCGGTCCAATTAGAAGTAGCTGCTTTCTCTCTGGCAAAGGCAGTCTTTTCCTGTGAAACGCCCTTACACTCTACATAGGCGGCTGCAAGCAGAAAAAGATTCTTCCATTCTCTGCCGCCTCTCAGGCCTAGTTGCAATTGGGACTCTCTGTCCCTCCACACAGGCTAATTCGGCAGCGATTAACCCAGGTTTCAATCGTCACCCCAAAACTGAGCAGGCAAGAGGGCAGTGTATACTCTGCTTCCATCCACAGAATAGAGGAAGCCTACAATGAAAGTGAGAACTAGCTGCTTTCATTCCGCCAAAGGAAATCTTTACTTGTGAAACTGCCCTATACTCTAAATAGTTACTGCAGGCAGAGAAATCGATTACTCTCTTCTCTGCCGCTTCTCAGGCCCAGCTGCAAGTGTGAGTGTCTGTCACTCCCCAAAGGCTATTTCAGCAGTGATTAACCCAGGTTTCAGCTGTCACCCAGAATAAAACTAGGAGGCGGGCATTGCATTTTCTGCTTCCAGCCACAGAATAGAGCAAGCACGCAATCAAATTAAGAACTAGCTGCTTTCTTTCTGTCAAAGGAAGGGTTTCCTGTGAAACTCTGTAACTCTCCCTAGGCAGCTGCTGGCAGGAAAACCGATTCTTCTCTTTGCTGCCGCTTATAGTGCCTAGCTCCAAAAGGAGTCTCTGTCACTCCACACAGGCTACTTCTACGGTGATTTTCCCAGGTTTCAATTGTCATCCCAGAAGAAAGCTAGGAGGAAGGCAGTGTGTATTCTGCTTCCATCCACAGAATAGAGCCAACAGGCAGTGAAACAAAGAACTAGCTGCTTTCGTTCTGGCAAAGGCAGACTTTCCCTCTGAAACTCCTAAACACTCTCCATAGGTGGCTGCAGGCAGAAAATCCGACTCTTGCTTTTCTCTGCCGCTTCTAAAGTCTAGCTGTGAATGTGAGTCTCGGTGACTCCACACAGGCTATTTCTGCTTTGATTAGCACAGTTTTCCATTGTCACCCCAGAAGAAAGCAAGGAGGAAGGCAGTGTATAGTTTGCTTCCATCCACAGAATAGAGCAAGCTGCAGTCCCATAAGAAGTAGCTGCTTTCTCTCTGGCAAAGGCAGTATTTTCTTGTGAAATGCCCTTCCACTCTACATAGGCGGCTGTGAGCACAAAAAGAGATTCTTCTATTCTCTGCCACTTCTTCAGGCCTAGTTGCCATTGTGACTCTCTGTCACTCCACACAGGCTAATTCTGCAGTGATTCACCCAGTTTTCAACTGTCACCCCAGAAGATAGCTAGCAAGAGGGCAGTGTATATTCTGCTTCCATCCTCAGAATAGAGGAAGCCTACAATGAAAGTGAGAAGTAGCTGCTTTCATTCTGCCAAAGAAAATCTTTACTTCGGAAACTGCCCATACTCTAAATAGTTACTGCGGGCAGAAAAATCGATTCCTCTCCTCTCTGCCCATCTCTGGCTTAGCTGCAAGTGTGAGTCACGGTCACACCCCACAGGCTATTTCTGAAGGGATTAACCAAGTTTTCTATTGTCCCCAGAAGAAAGCTAAGAAGAGGGCAACGTATATGCTGCTTCTATGCACAGAATAGAGCATGCCTGCATCAAACTAAGAACTAGCTGCTTTCTCTCTGGCAAAGGCAGTCTTATCCTCTGAAACTCCCATGCACCTTTGTTAGCGGCTGCAGTCAGAGAAAACGATCCTTCTCTTTTCTGATTCATCTGAGACCTAGCTGCGAAGGTGAGTATGTGTCACTCTACGCAGGCTCTTTCTGCAGTGATTAGCCCAGGTTTGAACTGTCAACTCAGAAGAAAGCTAGGAGGAAGGCAGTGTATATTCTGCTTCCACCCACAGAATAGAGCAAGTAGGCAATCAAATTAGGACCTAGCTGCTTTCTTTCTGGCAAAGGTGGTCTTTTCCTGTGAAACTCTATACACTCTCCATAGGCGGCCACAGGCAGAAAATCCGATTCTTGCTCTTCTCCTCCGCTTCTAAGGCAAGGCTGCGTATGTGAATCTCTGCCACTCCACACAGGCTATTTTTGCTTTAATTAGCACAGGGTTCAACTCTCATCCCAGAAGAAAGCAGGAGGAAGACCGTGTATATTCTGCCTCCATCCTAAGGAAAGAGCAAGCCTGCAGTCACATAAGAAGGAGTTGTTTTCTCTCCGGCAAGGGCAGTCTTTTACTGTGAAAGGCCCATACGGTATCCACAGGCGGCTGCAAGCAGCAAAAACGATTCTTCTCTTCTCTGCCCGTTCTCTGGCCTAGCTGGAAGTGTGAGTCACTGTCACTCCACTAGTCTATTTCTGCAGCGATTCAACAAGTTTTCAATAGTCACCCCAGAAGAAAGCTAGGAAGAAATCAGAATATATTCTGCCTCCATCCACACAATAGAGCAAGCATCCAATCAAAGGAAGGACTACCTGTTTTCTTTTAGACAAAGGCAGTCTTTTCCTGTGAAATTGGCCTACACTCTCCGTAATCGTCTACAGGCAGAAAACGCGATTCTTTTCTTTTCTGATTCATCTACGACCTAGCTGCGAATGTGAGTATCTATCACTCCACACGCTATTTCTACAGCGATTAACCCAGGTTTGAACTGTCACCCCAGAAGAAAGCTAGGAGGAAAGCAGTGTATATCCTGCTTCCATCCACAGAACAGAGCAAACACGCAATCAAACAAAGAACTAGCTGCCTTCTCTCTGGCAAAGGCGGTCATTTCCTCTGAAACCCATACACTCTCCATAGGTAGCTGCCGGCAGAAACTCTCATTCCTGCTCTTCTCTGCCGCTTGTAAAGCCTAGATGCGAATGTGAGTCTCTATCACTCCCCACAGGCTATTTCTGCTTTGTTTAGCACAGTTTTCAATTGTCACCCCGGAAGAAAGCAAGGAGGAAGGCAGTGAATAGTTTGCTCCCATCCACAGAATAGAGCAAGCCTTCAGACAAAGAGAAGTAGTTCCTATCTCTCTGTCAAAGACAGTCTTTTCCTTTGAAACGCCCTTATACTCACTATAGGCGGGTGCAAGCAGAAAAACAGACTCTTCTGTTCTCTGCCACTTCTCAGGCCTAGTTTGCAAGTTGAGTCTCTTTCACTCCACCGAGGCTATGTGTGCAGTGATTAACCCGGGTTTCAACTGTCACCCCAGAAGAAAGCTAGGAGGAGGGCCGTGTGTATTCTGCTTCCATCCACAGGATAGAGCAAGTCTGCAATCAAATAAGAACTAGCTGCTTTCTTTCTGTCAAAGGAAGGGTTTCCTGTGAGACTCGGTAACTCTCCCTAGGCAGCTGCAGGCAGGAAAACCGATTCTTCGCTTTGCTGCCGCTTATAGTGCCTAGTGCCAAAAGGAGTCTCTGTCACTCCACACAGGCTATTTCTACAGTGATTTTCCCATGTTTAAATTGTCACCCCAGAAGAAAGCTGGGAGGAAGGCAGTGTGTATTCTGCTTCTATCCACAGAATACAGCAAACACGCAGTCCAAAAAAGAACTAGCTGCTTTCGTGCTGGCAAAGGCGGTCCTTCCCTCTGAAACTCCCAAACACTCTCCATAGGCGGCTACAGGCAGATAATCCGACTCTTGCTCTTCTCTGCCGCTTCTAAATTCCAGCTGTGAATGTGAGTCTTAGTCATTCCACACAGGCTATTTCTGCTTTGATTAGCACAGTTTTCCATTGTCACCCCAGAAGAAAGCTGGGAGGAAGGCAGTGTATAGTTTGCTTCCATCCACAGAATAGAGCAAGCTGCGGTCCAATTAGAAGTAGCTGCTTTCTCTCTGGCAAAGGCAGTCTTTTCCTGTGAAACGCCCTTACACTCTACATAGGCGGCTGCAAGCAGAAAAAGATTCTTCCATTCTCTGCCGCCTCTCAGGCCTAGTTGCAATTGGGACTCTCTGTCCCTCCACACAGGCTAATTCGGCAGCGATTAACCCAGGTTTCAATCGTCACCCCAAAACTGAGCAGGCAAGAGGGCAGTGTATACTCTGCTTCCATCCACAGAATAGAGGAAGCCTACAATGAAAGTGAGAACTAGCTGCTTTCATTCCGCCAAAGGAAATCTTTACTTGTGAAACTGCCCTATACTCTAAATAGTTACTGCAGGCAGAGAAATCGATTACTCTCTTCTCTGCCGCTTCTCAGGCCCAGCTGCAAGTGTGAGTGTCTGTCACTCCCCAAAGGCTATTTCAGCAGTGATTAACCCAGGTTTCAGCTGTCACCCCAGAATAAAACTAGGAGGCGGGCATTGCATTTTCTGCTTCCAGCCACAGAATAGAGCAAGCACGCAATCAAATTAAGAACTAGCTGCTTCTTTCTGTCAAAGGAAGGGTTTCCTGTGAAACTCTGTAACTCTCCCTAGGCAGCTGCTGGCAGGAAAACCGATTCTTCTCTTTGCTGCCGCTTATAGTGCCTAGCTCCAAAAGGAGTCTCTGTCACTCCACACAGGCTACTTCTACGGTGATTTTCCCAGGTTTCAATTGTCATCCCAGAAGAAAGCTAGGAGGAAGGCAGTGTGTATTCTGCTTCCATCCACAGAATAGAGCCAACAGGCAGTGAAACAAAGAACTAGCTGCTTTCGTTCTGGCAAAGGCAGACTTTCCCTCTGAAACTCCTACACACTCTCCATAGGTGGCTGCAGGCAGAAAATCCGACTCTTGCTTTTCTCTGCCGCTTCTAAAGTCTAGCTGTGAATGTGAGTCTCGGTGACTCCAACAGGCTATTTCTGCTTTGATTAGCACAGTTTTCCATTGTCACCCCAGAAGAAAGCAAGGAGGAAGGCAGTGTATAGTTTGCTTCCATCCACAGAATAGAGCAAGCTGCAGTCCCATAAGAAGTAGCTGCTTTCTCTCTGGCAAAGGCAGTATTTTCTTGTGAAATGCCCTTCCACTCTACATAGGCGGCTGTGAGCACAAAAAGAGATTCTTCTATTCTCTGCCACTTCTTCAGGCCTAGTTGCCATTGTGACTCTCTGTCACTCCACACAGGCTAATTCTGCAGTGATTCACCCAGTTTTCAACTGTCACCCCAGAAGATAGCTAGCAAGAGGGCAGTGTATATTCTGCTTCCATCCTCAGAATAGAGGAAGCCTACAATGAAAGTGAGAAGTAGCTGCTTTCATTCTGCCAAAGAAAATCTTTACTTCGGAAACTGCCCCATACTCTAAATAGTTACTGCGGGCAGAAAAATCGATTCCTCTCCTCTCTGCCCATCTCTGGCTTAGCTGCAAGTGTGAGTCACGGTCACACCCCACAGGCTATTTCTGAAGGGATTAACCAAGTTTTCTATTGTCCCCAGAAGAAAGCTAAGAAGAGGGCAACGTATATGCTGCTTCTATGCACAGAATAGAGCATGCCTGCATCAAACTAAGAACTAGCTGCTTTCTCTCTGGCAAAGGCAGTCTTATCCTCTGAAATCCCATGCACTCTTTGTTAGCGGCTGCAGTCAGAGAAAACGATCCTTCTCTTTTCTGATTCATCTGAGACCTAGCTGCGAAGGTGAGTATGTGTCACTCTACGCAGGCTCTTTCTGCAGTGATTAGCCCAGGTTTGAACTGTCAACTCAGAAGAAAGCTAGGAGGAAGGCAGTGTATATTCTGCTTCCACCCACAGAATAGAGCAAGTAGGCAATCAAATTAGGACCTAGCTGCTTTCTTTCTGGCAAAGGTGGTCTTTTCCTGTGAAACTCCTATACACTCTCCATAGGCGGCCACAGGCAGAAAATCCGATTCTTGCTCTTCTCCTCCGCTTCTAAGGCAAGGCTGCGTATGTGAATCTCTGCCACTCCACACAGGCTATTTTTGCTTTAATTAGCACAGGGTTCAACTCTCATCCCAGAAGAAAGCAGGAGGAAGACCGTGTATATTCTGCCTCCATCCTAAGGAAAGAGCAAGCCTGCAGTCACATAAGAAGGAGTTGTTTTCTCTCCGGCAAGGGCAGTCTTTTACTGTGAAAGGCCCATACGGTATCCACAGGCGGCTGCAAGCAGCAAAAACGATTCTTCTCTTCTCTGCCCGTTCTCTGGCCTAGCTGGAAGTGTGAGTCACTGTCACTCCACCTAGTCTATTTCTGCAGCGATTCAACAAGTTTTCAATAGTCACCCCAGAAGAAAGCTAGGAAGAAATCAGAATATATTCTGCCTCCATCCACACAATAGAGCAAGCATCCAATCAAAGGAAGGACTACCTGTTTTCTTTTAGACAAAGGCAGTCTTTTCCTGTGAAATTGGCCTACACTCTCCGTAATCGTCTACAGGCAGAAAACGCGATTCTTTTCTTTTCTGATTCATCTACGACCTAGCTGCGAATGTGAGTATCTATCACTCCACACGCTATTTCTACAGCGATTAACCCCGGTTTGAACTGTCACCCCAGAAGAAAGCTAGGAGGAAAGCAGTGTATATCCTGCTTCCATCCACAGAACAGAGCAAACACGCAATCAAACAAAGAACTAGCTGCCTTCTCTCTGGCAAAGGCGGTCATTTCCTCTGAAACACCCATACACTCTCCATAGGTAGCTGCCGGCAGAAACTCTCATTCCTGCTCTTCTCTGCCGCTTGTAAAGCCTAGATGCGAATGTGAGTCTCTATCACTCCACACAGGCTATTTCTGCTTTGTTTAGCACAGTTTTCAATTGTCACCCCGGAAGAAAGCAAGGAGGAAGGCAGTGAATAGTTTGCTCCCATCCACAGAATAGAGCAAGCCTTCAGACAAAGAGAAGTAGTTCCTATCTCTCTGTCAAAGACAGTCTTTTCCTTTGAAACGCCCTTATACTCACTATAGGCGGCTGCAAGCAGAAAAACAGACTCTTCTGTTCTCTGCCACTTCTCAGGCCTAGTTTGCAAGTTGAGTCTCTTTCACTCCACCGAGGCTATGTGTGCAGTGATTAACCCGGGTTTCAATTGTCACCCCAGAAGAAAGCTAGGAGGAGGGCCGTGTGTATTCTGCTTCCATCCACAGGATAGAGCAAGTCTGCAATCAAATAAGAACTAGCTGCTTTCTTTCTGTCAAAGGAAGGGTTTCCTGTGAGACTCGGTAACTCTCCCTAGGCAGCTGCAGGCAGGAAAACCGATTCTTCGCTTTGCTGCCGCTTATAGTGCCTAGTGCCAAAAGGAGTCTCTGTCACTCCACACAGGCTATTTCTACAGTGATTTTCCCATGTTTAAATTGTCACCCCAGAAGAAAGCTGGGAGGAAGGCAGTGTGTATTCTGCTTCTATCCACAGAATACAGCAAACACGCAGTCCAAAAAAGAACTAGCTGCTTTCGTGCTGGCAAAGGCGGTCCTTCCCTCTGAAACTCCCAAACACTCTCCATAGGCGGCTACAGGCAGATAATCCGACTCTTGCTCTTCTCTGCCGCTTCTAAATTCCAGCTGTGAATGAGAGTCTTAGTCATTCCACACAGGCTATTTCTGCTTTGATCAGCACAGTTTTCCATTGTCACCCCAGAAGAAAGCTGGGAGGAAGGCAGTGTATAGTTTGCTTCCATCCACAGAATAGAGCAAGCTGCGGTCCAATTAGAAGTAGCTGCTTTCTCTCTGGCAAAGGCAGTCTTTTCCTGTGAAACGCCCTTACACTCTACATAGGCGGCTGCAAGCAGAAAAAGATTCTTCCATTCTCTGCCGCCTCTCAGGCCTAGTTGCAATTGGGACTCTCTGTCCTCCACACAGGCTAATTCGGCAGCGATTAACCCAGGTTTCAATCGTCACCCCAAAACTGAGCAGGCAAGAGGGCAGTGTATACTCTGCTTCCATCCACAGAATAGAGGAAGCCTACAATGAAAGTGAGAACTAGCTGCTTTCATTCCGCCAAAGGAAATCTTTACTGTGAAACTGCCCTATACTCTAAATAGTTACTGCAGGCAGAGAAATCGATTACTCTCTTCTCTGCCGCTTCTCAGGCCCAGCTGCAAGTGTGAGTGTCTGTCACTCCCCAAAGGCTATTTCAGCAGTGATTAACCCAGGTTTCAGCTGTCACCCCAGAATAAAACTAGGAGGCGGGCATTGCATTTTCTGCTTCCAGCCACAGAATAGAGCAAGCACGCAATCAAATTAAGAACTAGCTGCTTTCTTTCTGTCAAAGGAAGGGTTTCCTGTGAAACTCTGTAACTCTCCTAGGCAGCTGCTGGCAGGAAAACCGATTCTTCTCTTTGCTGCCGCTTATAGTGCCTAGCTCCAAAAGGAGTCTCTGTCACTCCACACAGGCTACTTCTACGGTGATTTTCCCAGGTTTCAATTGTCATCCCAGAAGAAAGCTAGGAGGAAGGCAGTGTGTATTCTGCTTCCATCCACAGAATAGAGCCAACAGGCAGTGAAACAAAGAACTAGCTGCTTTCGTTCTGGCAAAGGCAGACTTTCCCTCTGAAACTCCTAAACACTCTCCATAGGTGGCTGCAGGCAGAAAATCCGACTCTTGCTTTTCTCTGCCGCTTCTAAAGTCTAGCTGTGAATGTGAGTCTCGGTGACTCCACACAGGCTATTTCTGCTTTGATTAGCACAGTTTTCCATTGTCACCCCAGAAGAAAGCAAGGAGGAAGGCAGTGTATAGTTTGCTTCCATCCACAGAATAGAGCAAGCTGCAGTCCCATAAGAAGTAGCTGCTTTCTCTCTGGCAAAGGCAGTATTTTCTTGTGAAATGCCCTTCCACTCTACATAGGCGGCTGTGAGCACAAAAAGAGATTCTTCTATTCTCTGCCACTTCTTCAGGCCTAGTTGCCATTGTGACTCTCTGTCACTCACACAGGCTAATTCTGCAGTGATTCACCCAGTTTCAACTGTCACCCCAGAAGATAGCTAGCAAGAGGGCAGTGTATATTCTGCTTCCATCCTCAGAATAGAGGAAGCCTACAATGAAAGTGAGAAGTAGCTGCTTTCATTCTGCCAAAGAAAATCTTTACTTCGGAAACTGCCCATTACTCTAAATAGTTCACTGCGGGCAGAAAAATCGATTCCTCTCCTCTCTGCCCATCTCTGGCTTAGCTGCAAGTGTGAGTCACGGTCACACCCCACAGGCTATTTCTGAAGGGATTAACCAAGTTTCTATTGTCCCCAGAAGAAAGCTAAGAAGAGGGCAACGTATATGCTGCTTCTATGCACAGAATAGAGCATGCCTGCATCAAACTAAGAACTAGCTGCTTTCTCTCTGGCAAAGGCAGTCTTATCCTCTGAAACTCCCATGCACTCTTTGTTAGCGGCTGCAGTCAGAGAAAACGATCCTTCTCTTTTCTGATTCATCTGAGACCTAGCTGCGAAGGTGAGTATGTGTCACTCTACGCAGGCTCTTTCTGCAGTGATTAGCCCAGGTTTGAACTGTCAACTCAGAAGAAAGCTAGGAGGAAGGCAGTGTATATTCTGCTTCCACCCACAGAATAGAGCAAGTAGGCAATCAAATTAGGACCTAGCTGCTTTCTTTCTGGCAAAGGTGGTCTTTTCCTGTGAAACTCCTATACACTCTCCATAGGCGGCCACAGGCAGAAAATCCGATTCTTGCTCTTCTCCTCCGCTTCTAAGGCAAGGCTGCATATGTGAATCTCTGCCACTCCACACAGGCTATTTTTGCTTTAATTAGCACAGGGTTCAACTCTCATCCAGAAGAAAGCAGGAGGAAGACCGTGTATATTCTGCCTCCATCCTAAGGAAAGAGCAAGCCTGCAGTCACATAAGAAGGAGTTGTTTTCTCTCCGGCAAGGGCAGTCTTTTACTGTGAAAGGCCCATACGGTATCCACAGGCGGCTGCAAGCAGCAAAAACGATTCTTCTCTTCTCTGCCCGTTCTCTGGCCTAGCTGGAAGTGTGAGTCACTGTCACTCCACCTAGTCTATTTCTGCAGCGATTCAACAAGTTTTCAATAGTCACCCCAGAAGAAAGCTAGGAAGAAATCAGAATATATTCTGCCTCCATCCACACAATAGAGCAAGCATCCAATCAAAGGAAGGACTACCTGTTTTCTTTTAGACAAAGGCAGTCTTTTCCTGTGAAATTGGCCTACACTCTCCGTAATCGTCTACAGGCAGAAAACGCGATTCTTTTCTTTTCTGATTCATCTACGACCTAGCTGCGAATGTGAGTATCTATCACTCCACACGCTATTTCTACAGCGATTAACCCAGGTTTGAACTGTCACCCCAGAAGAAAGCTAGGAGGAAAGCAGTGTATATCCTGCTTCCATCCACAGAACAGAGCAAACACGCAATCAAACAAAGAACTAGCTGCCTTCTCTCTGGCAAAGGCGGTCATTTCCTCTGAAACACCCATACACTCTCCATAGGTAGCTGCCGGCAGAAACTCTCATTCCTGCTCTTCTCTGCCGCTTGTAAAGCCTAGATGCGAATGTGAGTCTCTATCACTCCCCACAGGCTATTTCTGCTTTGTTTAGCACAGTTTTCAATTGTCACCCCGGAAGAAAGCAAGGAGGAAGGCAGTGAATAGTTTGCTCCCATCCACAGAATAGAGCAAGCCTTCAGACAAAGAGAAGTAGTTCCTATCTCTCTGTCAAAGACAGTCTTTTCCTTTGAAACGCCCTTATACTCACTATAGGCGGGTGCAAGCAGAAAAACAGACTCTTCTGTTCTCTGCCACTTCTCAGGCCTAGTTTGCAAGTTGAGTCTCTTTCACTCCACCGAGGCTATGTGTGCAGTGATTAACCCGGGTTTCAATTGTCACCCCAGAAGAAAGCTAGGAGGAGGGCCGTGTGTATTCTGCTTCCATCCACAGGATAGAGCAAGTCTGCAATCAAATAAGAACTAGCTGCTTTCTTTCTGTCAAAGGAAGGGTTTCCTGTGAGACTCGGTAACTCTCCCTAGGCAGCTGCAGGCAGGAAAACCGATTCTTCGCTTTGCTGCCGCTTATAGTGCCTAGTGCCAAAAGGAGTCTCTGTCACTCCACACAGGCTATTTCTACAGTGATTTTCCCATGTTTAAATTGTCACCCCAGAAGAAAGCTGGGAGGAAGGCAGTGTGTATTCTGCTTCTATCCACAGAATACAGCAAACACGCAGTCCAAAAAAGAACTAGCTGCTTTCGTGCTGGCAAAGGCGGTCCTTCCCTGAAACTCCCAAACACTCTCCATAGGCGGCTACAGGCAGATAATCCGACTCTTGCTCTTCTCTGCCGCTTCTAAATTCCAGCTGTGAATGTGAGTCTTAGTCATTCCACACAGGCTATTTCTGCTTTGATTAGCACAGTTTTCCATTGTCACCCCAGAAGAAAGCTGGGAGGAAGGCAGTGTATAGTTTGCTTCCATCCACAGAATAGAGCAAGCTGCGGTCCAATTAGAAGTAGCTGCTTTCTCTCTGGCAAAGGCAGTCTTTTCCTGTGAAACGCCCTTACACTCTACATAGGCGGCTGCAAGCAGAAAAAGATTCTTCCATTCTCTGCCGCCTCTCAGGCCTAGTTGCAATTGGGACTCTCTGTCCTCCACACAGGCTAATTCGGCAGCGATTAACCCAGGTTTCAATCGTCACCCCAAAACTGAGCAGGCAAGAGGGCAGTGTATACTCTGCTTCCATCCACAGAATAGAGGAAGCCTACAATGAAAGTGAGAACTAGCTGCTTTCATTCCGCCAAAGGAAATCTTTACTTGTGAAACTGCCCTATACTCTAAATAGTTACTGCAGGCAGAGAAATCGATTACTCTCTTCTCTGCCGCTTCTCAGGCCCAGCTGCAAGTGTGAGTGTCTGTCACTCCCCAAAGGCTATTTCAGCAGTGATTAACCCAGGTTTCAGCTGTCACCCCAGAATAAAACTAGGAGGCGGGCATTGCATTTCTGCTTCCAGCCACAGAATAGAGCAAGCACGCAATCAAATTAAGAACTAGCTGCTTCTTTCTGTCAAAGGAAGGGTTTCCTGTGAAACTCTGTAACTCTCCCTAGGCAGCTGCTGGCAGGAAAACCGATTCTTCTCTTTGCTGCCGCTTATAGTGCCTAGCTCCAAAAGGAGTCTCTGTCACTCCACACAGGCTACTTCTACGGTGATTTTCCCAGGTTTCAATTGTCATCCCAGAAGAAAGCTAGGAGGAAGGCAGTGTGTATTCTGCTTCCATCCACAGAATAGAGCCAACAGGCAGTGAAACAAAGAACTAGCTGCTTTCGTTCTGGCAAAGGCAGACTTTCCCTCTGAAACTCCTAACACTCTCCATAGGTGGCTGCAGGCAGAAAATCCGACTCTTGCTTTTCTCTGCCGCTTCTAAAGTCTAGCTGTGAATGTGAGTCTCGGTGACTCCACACAGGCTATTTCTGCTTTGATTAGCACAGTTTCCATTGTCACCCCAGAAGAAAGCAAGGAGGAAGGCAGTGTATAGTTTGCTTCCATCCACAGAATAGAGCAAGCTGCAGTCCCATAAGAAGTAGCTGCTTTCTCTCTGGCAAAGGCAGTATTTTCTTGTGAAATGCCCTTCCACTCTACGGCGGCTGCAAGCAGAAAAAAATTTTTTTCTATTCTCCGCTTCTCGGCCTAGTTTCAATTGGGACTTCTGTCTCCCACACTAATTGGCAGCGTTTAACCGGTTTTTAATCGTCCCCCCAAAACTGAGCAGGCAAGGGCAGTTATTTTCTGCTTCCATCCCAGAATAGGGGAAGCACAAGAAGTGGCTAGCGCTTTCATTCCGCCAAAGGAAATTTTTACTTGTAAAAATGCCCTTATCAAAAAAATTTTTTGAGAGAAAAACGATTACTTTTCTCTGCCGCTTTTTCGGCCCCCCTGAAAAGGGGAGGGCTGTCACTCCAAAGGCTATTTCGCAGGGTTAAAAACCCTTTTTAGCGTCCCCCAAAAAAAACTAGGAGGCGGGCTTTTTTTTTTGTTCCCGCCACAAATAAGCAAGCCCAAAAATTTAAAAAATAGCTGCTTTTTTCTGTCAAAGGAAGGGTTTCCCCGTGAACTTGTAACTTCCATAGGCAGCGCGGCGGAAAACCCATTTTCTTTTGCGGTTAAGGCCCCGCTCCAAAAGGATCTGCACTCCAAAAGGCTACTTTCGGTTTTTTCCCCGGTTTAAATTGCCCCCCAAAGAAACCTGGGGGAAAAGGGAGGTGTTTTTGCTTCTACCCCCAAATAGAGCAAGCACGCAAAAATTAAGAACTAGTGTTTTTTTCTGTAAAGGAAAAGGGTTTTTTGTGAGACTGGGGAATCCCCTAGGCACTGCAGGCGGAAAACCGATTTTTTTTTTTTTTTTTTTGCTCCCCTTATAGTCCCGTGCCAAAAGGGGTCTCTGTCCTCCACACACCCCTTTTTTACGGTTTTTTCCCGGGGTTTTAATTTCACCCCGAAAAAAGCTAGGAGAAGGCAGGGTATTCGCTTCACCCCCCAGAATACAGCAAACACGCAGCAAGAAAAAATACTGCTTTCGTGTGGAAAGGGGGGTCTTTCCCCCCGAAACCCCAAACACCCCATAGGCGGTAAGGCAGAAATCCCCCCCTGCTTTTCTCTGGTTCTAAATTCCAGCTGTAATGTGATTTAGTCATTCCAACAGGTTTTTTCTGTTTTTATTAGCCCAGTTTTCCATTGCACCCCAGAAGAAAGCGGGAGGAAGGGAGGTATTTGCTTCCATCCAAGAAAGAGAAAACGCGGTCCTTTTGAAGTAGTGTTTTTTTCTGGCAAGGCGTTTTTTTCCGGAAGGCCCCCACAATCCCACAGGGGCTGCAAACAAAAACGTTCTTCTCTTTCTGTGTTTTTTGGCCAGATGAAGTGTGATCACTGTCACACCACAAGGATTTTGCAGTGATTAACCCGCTTTCTATTCCCCAGAAGAAAGCTGGAGAGCCCCTGTAATTGGCTTTATGTACAAAAGGTGCCTCATAAACTTGAACTAGCTCATTTTTCTGGAAAAACAGTTTTTCTTTTAAAACTAATACCTCCCCAAGGTGGTGCCGCGAAAACCCCTTTCTTCTCTTCTCTGCCGCATGTAACCCCCGGTGCGAATGGGTCTCTAAACCCCCCCCAGCATTTCTCCCTGAAAAAAAACCCGGTTTGAACTGTCCCCAGAAAAATTTTTGGGGAAAGCTGTATTTTGTTCCACCAACAAAAGAGAAGCCTACAGTAAATAAAAGGAGCTGCTTTCTCCTGGCTAGGTATCTTTCCGGGAAAAGGCCCCCACCTCTGACGTAGGCTAAGCGGGGAAAAATGTTTTTTCATTCTCGGCTTTCGGGGTGGCAAGGGGAGTCCTCCCCCTCCACAAAGTCGTTTTCATTTAACCCCAAATTTTCAGTTCCCCCCGAAAAAAGCGGGGGGGAGGGCGGTTTTTTACTTCCACCCACTGAAAGAGGAAGCCTAAAAGAAAGGGAAAACTAGTGACCATTCCGGAAAAAGGAAAATTTTTTCCGGGAATGCCATATAGTCAAATAAGTTATGCGGGGGGGGAAAAACGTTTTTTCTTTTTTTCTCCCCCTTTCGGTTAGCGCAAATGTGGCTGTGACCCCCACCAGGCTTTTTTTGGGGGAAAAACCCGGGGTTTAAATTGTCACCTGAAGAAATCTTGAGGAATGCATTTTTTATTCTCTCCCCTCCACAATAAGAAAAAACGAATCAAACTAAAAAGTATGTTCCCATCGGAAAAAAGGGGATTTTTCCCCCTAAAAAATCCCTACCTCTCCATAGGCGCTGCAGGCAAAAAACCAAATCTTGCTTTCCCTGCTGCGTCTAAAGCCTGCTGGATGTGAGTCCCATACTGCACACAGGCTAATTTTGCTTTGATTAGCCCGTTTTCTTTGTACCCCGAAGAAAGCAGGGGGGAGGCGGTGTATTCTGTTCCCCCCCCCAGAAAGGCTGCGAATAAAAATAAGAACGGGGTTTTTTCCTTCTGACAAAGGAATTTTTCCCGGAAACCCCTCATCTCCAGAAGTGGCTGCAGGCAAAAAACCCTTTATCTTTTGGGTTGTCGGCCAAGTGGTATTAGCCCCCTGCCCACAAGGTATCTCCCTGAAAAACCCCCGGGTTTAAAAAATCATCCCAAAAAAAAAAAGGGGAAGGAGTGTTTTTTCGCCCACCCCCAGAAAAGCAAAAACGCATCAAACAAAGAACAGCTCCTTCTTCTGCAAAGGGGGGTCTTTCCCCCTGAACCCCCCCCCTCCAAGGTGGGCAGGCAAAAAACGGACACTTGTTTTTTCCCCCCCGCTTTTTGGTTTTTGCTGGAATGTGAGTCTCCACTCCCACAGGCATTTCGTTTTTATTAGCACTTTTTAATTGTCACCCCAGAAGAACCCGGGGGAAGGCGGTTAGTTTGCTTCCACCCCCAAATAGAGAAGCTGGTAATAAGAATAGTGTTTTCTCTCGGAAAAAGGGAGTTTTTTCCCGTGAAATGCTCTTACCTACATAGGGGCTGAAAACAGAAAAAGTCTTCTATTCTTGGCTTTCAGGCCTGTTGCAATTGGGACTTTGTCCTCACACAGGAAAATTGGCGCGATTAACCCAGGTTTTTAAAGTCCCCCAAAACTGAGCACAAAGGGCGTGATATTTGTTTTACCCCCAGAATAGAGGAAGCCTACAATGAAAGTGGAACTACGTTTTTTTCCCCCAAAAAGGAAATCTTTACTTGGAAATCCCATACTCTAATATTCTGCGGCAGAGAAATCGATTATTTTCTCTGCCGTTCTCGGCCCAGCTGAAGGGGGTGTCTGTCATCCACAAAGGCTATTTCACGTGATTTAAACCCGGTTTCAGTGTCCCCCCGAAAAAAAATGGAGGGGGCTTTTCTTTTCGTTCCCCCAAGAATAGGAAGCACGCAATCAAATAAGAAAAATGCTTTTTTCGAAAGGAAGGGTTTCCCCTTAAAATCTGTAATTTCCCCAGGCACTGCGGCGGGAAAACCTTCTTCTCGCGCGTTTTAATGCCCCCCAAAAGGGCTTGCCCTCAACAGGCATTTCTACGTGATTTTCCCTTTTTTTTGTCACCCAAAAAAGCGGGGGAAGGCAGGTGCTTGCTTTATCCAAAAATACAGAAAAAACGCAGTCAAAAAAAAAAATCTTTTTGTGGGAAAAGGCGGTTTCCCTCTGAAACCCCAAACCTTCCTAGGGGCTCGGCAAAAAACGACTTGCTCTTCTCGCCGCTTCTAAATTCAGCTGGAAAAGTAGCTTAGCATTCCCACAGGCTATTTTGTTTGATTAGACTTTTTTCCTTTTTCACCCCAGAAGAAAGTGAGAGGAAGGAGTGTATAGTTTTTTTTTCCCTCCACAGAATAAGCGTGCGGCCAATTGAAGTAGGTTTCTTTGGCAAAGGCAGTTTTCCTGTGAAACCCCTTTACACTTTACATAGGCGGCTAAGCAGAAAAAGATTCTTCTATTCTCGCGTCTCGGGCCTAGTTTAATTGGGTCTCTGTCCCTCCACACAGGATTTTTGGGAGCATTAACCCGGTTTAATCGTCCCCCCAAAAATACAGGCAAGGGGGCGTGTATATTCGTTACCACAGAATGAGGGAAGCCTAAAAGAAATGAGAACTAGCGTTTTTTTCCCCCCAAAGGAAAAACTTTACTTGGGAAAAAACCCCCTCCCCCAAAGTTTCGCGGGAAAAAAATCGTTTTCTTCTTCTCCCCGCTTCTCGGGGCCCGCTGAAAATGTGAGTGTCTGTCACTCCCAAGGCTTTTCAGCAGTGTTTTAACCCCCGGTTTCAGCTGTCACCCCAGAATAAAACTGGGGCGGGCTTCTTTTTTTGCTTCCCCAAGAATAGGCAAGCACCAATAAAAAAATTTGAAAGCTGTTTTTTTTCTGTCAAAGGAAGGGTTTCCCTGTGAAACTCTGAACTCCCATAGCAGCTGCTCCCGGGGAAAAACCCATTCTTCTTTTTGTGGTTTTAGTCCCCAGCTCCAAAAGGATCTCGTAAAACCCCCCACAGGCACTTCTAGGTTTTTTTTCCCCCGGTTTAAAGTCACCCCGAGAAACCTGGGAGGAAGGGCAGTGTGTATTTGTTTTATCCACAAAAGAGCAAGCACGCAATAAAAAAAAGAATAGCTGTTTTTCTGTCAAAGGGGGGTTTTTTGGAGCCGGTAATTCCCCCCCCGCTGCGGGGGGGAAAACCGATTTCGTTTGCTGCCCTTATAGGCCTAGTCCAAAAAGGGGTCTCGTACCCCACACACTTTTCTACGGTTTTTTCCCCGGTTTAAAATTTTCATCCCAAAGAAAGCTAGGGGAAGGCAGTGTGTTTCTGCTTCCATCCACAGAATCAGCAAACACGCAGTCAAAAAAAAATATGCTTTCGTGCGGAAAAAACGGTTTTCCCTCAAAAACCCCCAAACACCTCCATAGGGGGCTACGGGAGTAATCCGACCCCGCCCTTTTCTGCCGTTTTAAATTTTCCCGCTGTGAATGTGAGTCTTAGTCATTCCAACGGGGTATTTTGCTTTGTTTTGCACGTTTTCCTTTTTTTACCCCAAAAGAAAGCTGGGGGGAAGGCGTGTTTTTGTTCCTCCCCAAAAAAGAGCAAGTCGGTCCAATAGAATAGGTTTTCCCTTTGGAAAAAAGGGAGTTTTTCCCGGAAAGGCCATACAACCCACAGGGGGTGCAAAAGAAAAAAGTTCTTCCTTCTCTGCTGCTTCTTGGCCTAGAGCAAGTGGATCCTTCCCCCAACAGGTATTTTGCAGTGTTTTAAACCAGTTTTTTTTTTTCCCCAGAAAAAAGCTGGAAAAAACCGGTGATTTTTGGCTTCTATGACAAATAGAGCATGCCTGCTAAAAATTGTAGTCATTGTTTTTTTGGAAAAACATCTTTCCGGAAACACTAATAAATTCCCCTAGGGGCTGCGACAGAAAGCCCCCCTTCTTCTTCTCTGCCGCAGAAAAAGGGCCCAGTGCGAATGTGGTCTCTGTACCGCCCACATTTTTTCTGCCCTGAAAAACCCGGTTTTAACGCGCCCAGAAGAAGTTAGGAGGAAAGCAGTGAATTTGCTTCCTCCAAAAAAGAGCAAGCCTAAGTCAAAAAAGGACTGCTTTCTTTTGGCTAAGGAGTTTTTCCGGGAAAGGTCCATACCTCTGCACAGTAGGGAACAGAAAAAATGATTCTTTATTCTCTGCCCTTTTTCGGCCCCGCTGAATGGGAGTCACTGCCCCCCACAAATTTTTTCTGCAGTGATTAACCCAATTTTTGTTGTCCCCCCAGAAAAAAAGCTGGGGGGAGGGCGTGTTTTTTACTTCCACCCAGAATAGAGGAACCCCAATGAAAGGAAAACAGTGACTTCTTCCCGGAAAAAGGAAATTTTTTCCCCGTAAAAGCCTATGCCAAATAATTTTGTGCGGGGGAAAAACCGATTTTTCTTTTTTCTGCCCTTCTAGGCTTGCTGCAAATGTGAGTCGTGACTCCCACACGGTATTTCTGCAGGGTTAACCCCGGTTTAATTGCACTTCTGAGAAATCTATGAGGAATGCGTTTTAATTTTTGCTCCATCCACGAATAGAGAAAACGCAAAAACTAAGAAGTATGCTTCCTATCTGGAAAAGGCGATTTTCCCTCTAAACCCCCATACACTTCCTAGGGGCTGGGCAAAAATAAAATTTTGCTTTCCGTGGTCAAAAACCTGCTGTAAGTGGGCTATCACGCAACGGGGAATTTTCTTTTAGCCCTTTTTATGTCCCCCCAAAGAAAGAGGGGAAAAGGCGTGTGTATTTGTTCCCCCCCAGAAAAGAGATGTCGAAAAAAATAGAAACGGTTTTATTCTTTGAAAAAGGCATTTTTCCTGTGAAACTCCCATACCTTCCAAAAATGGTGCAGGCAAAAAACCCCTTTCTTGTCTGGCGTTTTTGGCCGCTGTGAAATGTCTCTGTCACCAAAGGATATTATACACTGAAAAACCCGGGGTTTAACTGTACCCCCGAAAAAAATAGGAGGGGGCGGGTGTTTCTGCTTCCCTCACAAAATAGAAAAAAAACCGCGTCAAAAAAAGAACTAGTCCTTCTTTTTTGGCAAAGGCGTCTTTCCCCCCTGAAACCCCCAAAACCCCCTCCATGGGGTGCGGCAGAAAAGGGGGCCTTGTTTCCCCCCCCCGCTTTAGTTAGCTGTAATGTGGTCTCATCCTCCAAAAGGCATTTCTGCTTTTTTTACAAAGTTTTAATTTTTCCCCCAGAAGAAAAAGGGAAAAAGGGGAAGGCGTGTATAGTTTGCTTCACCACAGAAGAGCAGCGCGTAAAAAAAGGCTGTTTTCTCTCTGGAAAAAGGGGTCTTTTCCTGTAAAAAGCTTTACCATACTGGCGGCTGCAAGCAAAAATAACAGTTTTTTCTTTCTCTGCCCGGGCTCAACCTACTCCCCCAATTTGAAAAATTTGTCCCCAAAAGGTAATTCTGCGGATTAACCCGGTTCATTGTCACCCCAGAAAGAGCAGCAAGGGGCATTATATTCTGTTTGAATCCACAAATATGGAAGCAAAAAAGAAAGTAGACTGTCTTTCATTTTGTCAAAGGAAAATTTTTTCTTGTGAAATGCATATATTAAATAGTTATGCAGGAGAAAAAATCGTTACTCTTTTCTCTCCCTTTCTGGGCCTATCTGAAAAAGTGACACTGCAAACACACAGGTTTTTGTGCAGGATTAACAATTTTTTTTTTGTCACCCAGAAAAAAGCAAGGAGGAGGGCAGTGTAATTCTGCTCCTATCCAAAAAAAACTTGCTGCATCAAATAAGGCTGCTTTGTTTTTTCTGGCCCAAAAGGGAGTTTTTTCTGTAAACCCAAAAAACCTCTCCATAGGCAGGCAAGAGAAAAACCCCTTCTTCTCTTCTCTGCCGTTGAAGGCCTGTGAAATGTGAGTTTCGGGCATCCCTAAAAGCTTTTCTCCCAAATTTAAAATGGGTATTGACCCCCGAAAAAGGTAGAAGAAAAGAGTATATTTGCCTCCATCCCAGAATAGAGCAACTCCTCAAATTAAAAAATAGATGTTTCAATCAGACAAAGGCTCTGTTCCGGAAATTGGCATACATTCCCCAAAAGGGGTGCAGGAAAAAAGCCGATTCTTGTTTTCTGATTCATCTAAGCCTACGCGATGTGAGTATCTGTCACCCCCCACGCTTTTCGCGTTTTAAAAACCCCGGTTCGAACTTCACCCAGAAAAAAGTAGGGGAAAGGCGGGTATTTTCTGCTTCCCCCAAGAAAGAGCATGGCTAAAAAAAAACAAAAACTAGCGGGGTCTTTCGGAAAAGTTTTTCTGTAAAACCCCATACACTCTCCTGGCATGAGGCAGGAAAACAAATCTTTTTTCTTCCCCGTCTATGCCTACTGTGTACAGGCCTGTCATCCACACAGGCTATTTTTGGTGATTTACCCAGATTTAATTCTCACCCCCAAAAAAGCTACGAGGAAGCAGTGTATTTTCTTATCCCAAAAATAGAGCAAAAGAAAAAAATCAAAACAGCTTTTTTTTGAAAAGGCCTCTTTTCCCTAAACTAAAAAATTCTCTATAGGCAGCTGAGGGGAAAATTGAGTTTCTTTTTTGCCCGGGTTTTAAAGCTAGCTGCAAAATGATTTTCAGTCACCCACCAGGATTTTCTTTGATTAGAAAGTTTTATTGTCCCCCCAAAAGGGGAGGAGAAGGGCGGTTTTCTTTCCCCTCCACAAAGGGAAACCACAATGAAAGGGGGTGCTAGTGCTTTTTTGGAAAGGGGAAAATTTTTTGTAAAAATGCATATACTCTAAATAGTTACTGCGGCAGAAAAGCGTTACTCTTTTCCCTCCGCTTTCGGCCCCATGCAAGGTTTGGGCTCCACATCCCAAAAAAGGGTATTTCTGCAGCATTTTTCCGGGTTTTTTAACTGTCACCCCAGAAAAAGCTGGAGGCGGGCAGTTATTTTGTTTTCCCTTACACGAATAGGAAGCATGCAATCAAATAAGAAAACCCGCTTTCTTTCCGGCAAAGGGGGCTTTTTTTAAAAATAGCTACCCTCTCCAAAAACCCGTGCAGGCAGAAAAACCGTTCTTTTTTTGTTCTCTAGACCCAGCTGAAAATGTGTTTTTCGTCACCCCCAAAAGGCTATTTCGCAGTGTTTAAACCAGGTTGGAACGTCAACTCAAAAGAAACTAAAAAGGGGGAAAGGGGTGTAAAAATGTTCCCCCCCCGAATAGGAAGACGAATAAATTAAGAACGGCTGCTTTTTTTGGGGAAGGGGTCTTTGCCTGGCAACCCCTCACTTTATTGGCTGAAGGCGGAAAAACTGATACTTCCTTCTCGCCGCTTCAGGCCAACTGCAATGGGTCTCAGTCACTCCCCAGGCTTTTTTGCAATGTTAAACTAGGTTCAATTGTCCCCCAGCAGAAAACTGGAAAAAATCAGAGTTTTCTGCCCATCCCCCCAAAAGATAAGCACCAATCAAAGGAACAAAACTGTTTTTTTTTAGACAAAGGAGTCTTTTTTTCCTGAATTTTGGATACCTTGTAAACCCCTTCGGGGAAAAATATTTTTTTTTTTTCTGATTTTTTTACGACCACTGCGAATGTGATTTCTATCCTCCACACGCTTTTTACAGTGATTAAAACCCCCGGGTTTTAACTGTCACCCAAAGAAAGAAAAGGGGAAGGCAGGAAAGTTTGCTCCCCCAAGTTTTAACAAGCCCAGACAAAGGAAGTATTATACTCCTTCAAAGACAGTCTTTTCCCCTTTAAAAGCCCCCTTTCTCATAGGCGGCTGCAACAGAAAAACAGCTTTCTGTTTTTGCCCCTTCCGGCCAGTTGCAAGTTTTGTCTTTTCACTCCCGAGGCTATGGTGCGGATTAAAACCCGGTTTTAATGTCACCCCAAAAAATGGAGGAGGGCCGTGTGATTTTTCTTCTCCAGGGGTAGGCCCTTTTTCAACAAATAAAAAGCTGTTTCTTTCTGTCAAAGGAAAAGGGTTTTTCCGTGAGACCGTAAATCTCCCTAGGCAGTGCAGGAGGAAACCGATTCTTGCTTTTGCCGCTTATATGCCTAGGCCAAAGGGTCTCTGTCACCCACAAGGCATTTTTACATTTTTTTTCCCTGTTTAAATGTCCCCCAGAAAAAAGCGGGGGGGAAGGAGTGTGTATTCTGCTTTTAAAACCCCAAATACAGCAAACACCAGTCCAGAAAAAACATGCTTTTTGCGGAAAAGGGGTCTTTCCCTCGAAAAATCCCCAACCTCTCCATAGCGGTAAAGGCAGTAATCCCCCTGCTCTTCTCTGCCCTTCTAAAAATTTCCGTTTGAATGTGAGTCTTTCATTCCCACAGGCTATTTCTTTTATTGCACGTTTTCCATTGTCCCCCAGAAGAAAAATGGGAGGAAGGAATGTATTTTGCTTCCCCACAGAATAGAGCAAGGCGGTCCAATTAAAGTAGCTGCTTTTTTTCTGCAAACATCTTTTTCCGTGAAAGGCCCAACAATCCCACAGGGGGTGCAAAAGCAAAACCGATTCTTTTTCTCTGCTTCTTAGGCCTAGATGCAATGTGAGTACTGTCCCCACACAGGTATTTTTGCGTGATTAACCAAGCTTCAGTCCCCAGAAAAAGAGGAAAAACCCGGGTATATTTGGGGGTTTTAGTCAGAAAAAAGCTGCCGCATCAAATTAAATGTCTTGTTTGGGAAAAAGTTTTTTGTGAAAAAAATAATACCTCTCCATAGGGGCGCCCCCAGAAAACCCTTTTTTTCTCTGCCGCGTAAGGCCTAGGTGCGAATGTAGTCTCTGTTACCCCCAGTCTTTTTTTCCTTAAAAACCAGGTTTGAACTGTCGCCCAGAAGAAAGTTAGGAGGAAAAAGTGTATATTCTGCTTTTCCATCCACCAAAAAAACAAGCCTACGTCAAATAAAAGGGCTCTTTTCTCTGGCTAAGGTATCTTTTCGGGAAGGTCCTACCTCTGCACAGTAGGCTGCAACGCAAAAAAGGGATTTTTCATTCTCTGCCGTTTCAGGCCTAGCGAAGGGAGTCACTGCCATCCTCAAAGTCTGTTTTGCAGGATTAAAAAGTTTTTGTTGTCACCCAGAAGAAAGCTGGGAGGAGGGCAGTGTATATTCTACTTCCACCCACTGAATAGAGGAAGCCTGCAATGAAAGGGAGAACTAGCTGACTTCATTCCGGCAAAGGAAATCTTTTCCTGTGAACTGCCATATAGTCCAAATAAGTTAGTGCGGGGAGAAAAACCGATTATTCTCTTTTCTGCCGCTTCTCAGGCTTAGCTGCAAATGTGAGTCTGTGACTCTCCACACAGGCTATTTCTGCAGGGATTAACCCAGGTTTAAGTTGTCACTTCTGAAGAAATCTATGAGGAATGCAGTTTATATTCTGCTACCATCCACAGAATAGAGCAAACACGCAATCAAACTAAGAAGTAGCTGCTTCCTATCTGGCAAAGGCGATCTTTCCCTCTGAAACTCCCATACACTCTCCATAGGCGGCTGCAGGCAGAAAATCCAATTCTTGCTCTTCCCTGCTGCGTCTAAAGCCTAGCTGTGAATGTGAGTGCCTATCACTGCACACAGGCTAATTCTGCTTTGATTAGCCCAGTTTTCTATTGTCACCCCAGAAGAAAGCTAGGAGGAAGGCAGTGTGTATTCTGCTTCCATCCACAGAAAAGAGCATGTCAGAATAAAAATAAGAACTGGCTTCATTCTTTCTGACAAAGGCAATCTTTTCCTGTGAAACTCCCATACACTCTCCAGAAGTGGCTGCAGGCAGAAAAACCCCTTCTACTCTTGTCTGGCGCTTGTCAGGCCAAGCTGTGAATATTAGTCTCTGTCACTGCACACAGGATATTACTACACTGAAAAACCCAGGTTTCAACTGTCATCCCAGAAGAAAACTAGGAGGAAGGCAGTGTGTTTTCTGCTTCCATCCACAGAATAGAGCAAACACGCAGTCAAACAAAGAACTAGCTGCCTTCGTTCTGGCAAAGGCGGTCTTTCCCTCCGAAACTCCCCAACACTCTCCATAGGTGGCTGCAGGCAGAAAATCGGACACTTGCTTTCCTCTCCCGCTTCTTAAGTCTAGCTGTGAATGTGAGTCTCAGTCACTCCACACAGGCTATTTCTGCTTTGATTAGCACAGTTTTCAATTGTCACCCCAGAAGAAAGCAAGGAGGAAGGCAGTGTATAGTTTGCTTCCATCCACAGAATAGAGCAAGCTGCAGTCAAATAAGAAGTAGCTGTTTTCTCTCTGGCAAAGGCAGTCTTTTCCTGTGAAATGCTCTTACACTATACATAGGCGGCTGCAAGCAGAAAAAGATTCTTCTATTCTCTGCCGCTTCTCAGGCCTAGTTGCAATTGGGACTCTCTGTCCCTCCACACAGGCTAATTCGGCAGCGATTAACCCAGGTTTCAATCGTCACCCCAAAACTGAGCAGGCAAGAGGGCAGTGTATATTCTGCTTCCATCCACAGAATAGAGGAAGCCTACAATGAAAGTGAGAACTAGCTGCTTTCATTCCGCCAAAGGAAATCTTTACTTGTGAAACTGCCCTATACTCTAAATAGTTACTGCAGGCAGAGAAATCGATTACTCTCTTCTCTGCCGCTTCTCAGGCCCAGCTGCAAGTGTGAGTGTCTGTCACTCCACAAAGGCTATTTCAGCAGTGATTAACCCAGGTTTCAGCTGTCACCCCAGAATAAAACTAGGAGGCGGGCATTGCATTTTCTGCTTCCAGCCACAGAATAGAGCAAGCACGCAATCAAATTAAGAACTAGCTGCTTTCTTTCTGTCAAAGGAAGGGTTTCCTGTGAAACTCTGTAACTCTCCCTAGGCAGCTGCTGGCAGGAAAACCGATTCTTCTCTTTGCTGCCGCTTATAGTGCCTAGTGCCAAAAGGAGTCTCTGTCACTCCACACAGGCTATTTCTACAGTGATTTTCCCATGTTTAAATTGTCACCCCAGAAGAAAGCTGGGAGGAAGGCAGTGTGTACTCTGCTTCTATCCACAGAATACAGCAAACACGCAGTCAAAAAAAGAACTAGCTGTTTTCGTGCTGGCAAAGGCGGTCTTTCCCTCTGAAACTCCCAAACACTCTCCATAGGCGGCTACAGGCAGATAATCCGACTCTTGCTCTTCTCTGCCGCTTCTAAATTCCAGCTGTGAATGTGAGTCTTAGTCATTCCACACAGGCTATTTCTGCTTTGATTAGCACAGTTTTCCATTGTCACCCCAGAAGAAAGCTGAGAGGAAGGCAGTGTATAGTTTTCTTCCATCCACAGAATAGAGCAAGCTGCGGTCCAATTAGAAGTAGCTGCTTTCTCTCTGGCAAAGGCAGTCTTTTCCTGTGAAACGCCCTTACACTCTACATAGGCGGCTGCAAGCAGAAAAAGATTCTTCTATTCTCTGCCGCTTCTCAGGCCTAGTTGCAATTGGGACTCTCTGTCCCTCCACACAGGCTAATTCGGCAGCGATTAACCCAGGTTTCAATCGTCACCCCAAAACTGAGCAGGCAAGAGGGCAGTGTATATTCTGCTTCCATCCACAGAATAGAGGAAGCCTACAATGAAAGTGAGAACTAGCTGCTTTCATTCCGCCAAAGGAAATCTTTACTTGTGAAACTGCCCTATACTCTAAATAGTTACTGCAGGCAGAGAAATCGATTACTCTCTTCTCTGCCGCTTCTCAGGCCCAGCTGCAAGTGTGAGTGTCTGTCACTCCACAAAGGCTATTTCAGCAGTGATTAACCCAGGTTTCAGCTGTCACCCCAGAATAAAACTAGGAGGCGGGCATTGCATTTTCTGCTTCCAGCCACAGAATAGAGCAAGCACGCAATCAAATTAAGAACTAGCTGCTTTCTTTCTGTCAAAGGAAGGGTTTCCTGTGAAACTCTGTAACTCTCCATAGGCAGCTGCTGGCAGGAAAACCGATTCTTCTCTTTGCTGCCGCTTATAGTGCCTAGCTCCAAAAGGAGTCTCTGTCACTCCACACAGGCTACTTCTACGGTTATTTTCCCAGGTTTAAATTGTCACCCCAGAAGAAACCTGGGAGGAAGGCAGTGTGTATTCTGCTTCTATCCACAGAATAGAGCAAGCACGCAATCAAATTAAGAACTAGCTGCTTTCTTTCTGTCAAAGGAAGGGTTTCCTGTGAGACTCGGTAACTCTCCCTAGGCAGCTGCAGGCAGGAAAACCGATTCTTCGCTTTGCTGCCGCTTATAGTGCCTAGTGCCAAAAGGAGTCTCTGTCACTCCACACAGGCTACTTCTACGGTGATTTTCCCAGGTTTCAATTGTCATCCCAGAAGAAAGCTAGGAGGAAGGCAGTGTGTATTCTGCTTCCATCCACAGAATACAGCAAACACGCAGTCAAGAAAAGAACTAGCTGCTTTCGTGCTGGCAAAGGCGGTCTTTCCCTCTGAAACTCCCAAACACTCTCCATAGGCGGCTACAGGCAGATAATCCGACTCCTGCTCTTCTCTGCCGCTTCTAAATTCCAGCTGTGAATGTGAGTCTTAGTCATTCCACACAGGCTATTTCTGCTTTGATTAGCACAGTTTTCCATTGTCACCCCAGAAGAAAGCTGGGAGGAAGGCAGTGGTATAGTTTGCGTCCATCCACAGAAGAGAGCAAGCTGCGGTCCAATTAGAAGTAGCTGCTTTCTCTCTGGCAAAGGCAGTCTTTTCCTGTGAAAGGCCCATACAATCTCCACAGGCGGCTGCAAACAGCAAAACCGATTCTTCTCTTCTCTGCTGCTTCTTAGGCCTAGATGCAAGTGTGAGTCACTGTCACACCACACAGGCTATTTCTGCAGTGATTAACCAAGCTTTCTATTGTCCCCAGAGAAGCTAGGAAGAGACCGGTGTATATTCGGCTTCTATGTACAGAATAGAGCATGCCTGCATCAAACTTAGAACTAGCTCATTGTTTCTGGCAAAGGCAGTCTTTTCCTGTGAAACACTAATACACTCTCCATAGGTGGCTGCCGACAGAAAGACCCCTTCTTCTCTTCTCTGCCGCATGTAAGGCCTAGGTGCGAATGTGAGTCTCTGTTACCGCCCACAGTCTATTTCTGCCCTGAAAAACCCAGGTTTGAACTGTCGCCCAGAAGAAAGTTAGGAGGAAAGCAGTGTATATTCTGCTTCCATCCACACAAAAGAGCAAGCCTACAGTCAAATAAGAAGGAGCTGCTTTCTCTCTGGCTAAGGTAGTCTTTTCCTGGGAAAGGTCCATACACTCTGCACAGTAGGCTGCAAGCAGCAAAAGTGATTCTTCTATTCTCTGCCGCTTCTCAGGCCTAGCTGCAAGTGGGAGTCACTGCCACTCCACAAAGTCTGTTTCTGCAGTGATTAACCAAGTTTTCAGTTGTCACCCCAGAAGAAAGCTGGGAGGAGGGCAGTGTATATTCTACTTCCACCCACTGAATAGAGGAAGCCTGCAATGAAAGGGAGAACTAGCTGACTTCATTCCGGCAAAGGAAATCTTTTCCTGTGAACTGCCATATAGTCCAAATAAGTTAGTGCGGGGAGAAAAACCGATTATTCTCTTTTCTGCCGCTTCTCAGGCTTAGCTGCAAATGTGAGTCTGTGACTCTCCACACAGGCTATTTCTGCAGGGATTAACCCAGGTTTAAGTTGTCACTTCTGAAGAAATCTATGAGGAATGCAGTTTATATTCTGCTACCATCCACAGAATAGAGCAAACACGCAATCAAACTAAGAAGTAGCTGCTTCCTATCTGGCAAAGGCGATCTTTCCCTCTGAAACTCCCATACACTCTCCATAGGCGGCTGCAGGCAGAAAATCCAGTTCTTGCTCTTCCCTGCTGCGTCTAAAGCCTAGCTGTGAATGTGAGTGCCTATCACTGCACACAGGCTAATTCTGCTTTGATTAGCCCAGTTTTCTATTGTCACCCCAGAAGAAAGCTAGGAGGAAGGCAGTGTATATTCTGCTTCCATCCACAGAAAAGAGCATGTCAGAATAAAATAAGAACTGGCTTCATTCTTTCTGACAAAGGCAATATTTTCCTGTGAAACTCACATACACTCGCCAGAAGTGGCTGCAGGAAGAAATAAACCCTTCTCACTCTTGTCTGGCGCTTGTCAGGCCAAGCTGTGAATATTAGTCTCTGTCACTGCACACAGGATATTACTACACTGAAAAAACCCAGGTTTCAACTGTCATCCCAGAAGAAAACTAGGAGGAAGGCAGTGTGTTTTCTGCTTCCTTCCACAGAATAGAGCAAACACGCAGTCAAACAAAGAACTAGCTGCCTTCGTTCTGGCAAGGGCGGTCTTTCCCTCCGAAACTCCCCAACACTCTCCATAGGTGGCTGCAGGCAGAAAATCGGACACTTGCTTTCCTCTCCCGCTTCTTAAGTCTAGCTGTGAATGTGAGTCTCAGTCACTCCACACAGGCTATTTCTGCTTTGATTAGCACAGTTTTCAATTGTCACCCCAGAAGAAAGCAAGGAGAAGGCAGTGTATAGTTTGCTTCCATCCACAGAATAGAGCAAGCTGCAGTCAAATAAGAAGTAGCTGTTTTCTCTCTGGCAAAGGCAGTCTTTTCCTGTGAAATGCTCTTACACTATACATAGGCGGCTGCAAGCAGAATAACAGATTCTTCTATTCTCTGCCGCTGCTCACGCCTACTTGCAATTGTGAATTTCTGTCACTCCACAAAGGCTAATTCTGCAGTGATTAACCCAGGTTTCAATTGTCACCCCAGAAGAGAGCTAGCAAGAGGGCAGTATATATTCTGTTTGAATCCACAGAATATGGGAAGCATACAATGAAAGTGAGAACTAGCTGCTTTCATTCTGTCAAAGGAAATCTTTTCTTGTGAAACTGCTATATACTCTAAATAGTTACTGCAGGCAGAAAAATCGATTACTCTCTTCTCTGCCATTTCTGAGGCCTATCTGTAAGTGTGAGTCACTGTCACACCACACAGGCTATTTGTGCAGTGATTAACCAATTTTTCTATTGTCACCCAGAAGAAAGCAAGGAGGAGGGCAGTGTATATTCTGCTCCTATGCACAGAATAGAGCATGCTGCATCAAACTAAGAACTAGCTTCGTTGTTTCTGGCAAAGGCAGTCTTTTTCTGTGAAACTCCAATACACTCTCCATAGGCAGCTGCAGAGAGAAAAACCCCTTCTTCTCTTCTCTGCCGCTTGTAAGGCCTAGCTGAGAATGTGAGTTTCTGTCACTCCATACAAGCTTTTTCTCCAATGTTAAGTCCAGGTGTCCATTGTCACCCCAGAAGAAAGGTAGCAAGAAATCAGAGTATATTCTGCCTCCATCCACAGAATAGAGCAAGCATCCAATCAAATTAAGAACTAGATGTTTTCAATCAGACAAAGGCAGTCTGTTCCTGTGAAATTGGCATACACTCTCCATAAGCGGCTGCAGGCAAAAAAGCCGATTCTTTGCTTTTCTGATTCATCTAAGACCTAGCTGCGAATGTGAGTATCTGTCACTCCACACGCTATTTCTGCAGTTATTAACCCAGGTTCGAACTGTCACCCCAGAAGAAAGCTAGGAGGAAGGCAGTGTATATTCTGCTTCCATCCACAGAATAGAGCATGGCTGAAATCAAACTAAGAACTAGCTGCTGTCTTTCTGGCAAAGGAAGTCTTTACTTGTGAAACTCCCATACACTCTCCATAGGCAGCTGCAGGCAGGAAAACCAAATCTTCTCTTCTCTGCCGCTTCTAGTGCCTAGCTGTGTACATGAGTCTCTGTCACTCCACACAGGCTATTTCTATGGTGATTTACCCAGATTTCAATTCTCACCCCAGAAGAAAGCTACGAGGAAGGCAGTGTATATTATGCTTCCATCCACAGAATAGAGCAAACAAGCAATCAATCAAAGAACTAGCTGCTTTCTTTCTGACAAAGGCATTCTTTTCCTCTGAAACTACCAAACATTCTCTATAGGCAGCTGCAGGGAGAAAATCTGAGTTTCTTTTCTCTGCCGGTTCTAAAGTCTAGCTGCGAATGTGAGTCTCAGTCACTCCACACAGGCTATTTCTGCTTTGATTAGCACAGTTTTCAATTGTCACCCCAGAAGAGAGCTAGGAGAAGGACAGTGTATATTCTGCTTCCATCCACAGAATAGAGGAAGCCTACAATGAAAGTGAGTGCTAGCTGCTTTCATTCTGGCAAAGGAAATCTTTTTCTGTGAAAGTGCCATATACTCTAAATAGTTACTGCGGGCAGAAAAAGCGATTACTCTCTTCCCTGCCGCTTCTCAGGCCTAGCTGCAAGTGTGAGTCTCCATCACTCCAAAAAGGCTATTTCTGCAGCGATTCACCCGGGTTTCAACTGTCACCCCAGAATAAAGCTAGGAGGCGGGCAGTGTATGTTCTGCTTCCTTACACAGAATAGAGTAAGCATGCAATCAAATTAAGAACAACCTGCTTTCTTTCCGGCAAAGGCGGTCATTTCTGTGAAGATAGCATACACTCTCCATAACCAGCTGCAGGCAGAAAAACCGATTCATTTCTTTTCTGATTCATCTAAGACCCAGCTGCAAATGTGATTATCTGTCACTCCACACAGGCTATTTCTGCAGTGATTAATCCAGGTTGGAACTGTCAACTCAGAAGAAAGCTAAGAGGAAGGCAGTGTATATAATGCTTCCATCCACCGAATAGAGCAAGTACGCAATCAAATTAAGAACTGGCTGCTTTCTTTCTGGCAAAGGTGGTCTTTGCCTGTGCAACTCCCATACACTCTCCATAGTTGGCTGAAGGCAGAAAAACTGATACTTCTCTTCTCTGCCGCTTCTAAGGCCTAACTGCGAATGTGAGTCTCAGTCACTCCACTCAGGCTTTTTCTGCAATGTTAAGCTCAGGTGTCAATTGTCACCCCAGCAGAAAGCTAGGAAGAAATCAGAGTATATTCTGCCTCCATCCACACAATAGATCAAGCATCCAATCAAAGGAACAAATACCTGTTTTCTTTTAGACAAAGGCAGTCTTTTCCTGTGAAATTGGCATACACTCTCCGTAATCCTCTACAGGCAGGAAAAGTGATTCTTTTCTTTCTGATTCATCTACGACCTAGCTGCGAATGTGATTATCTATCACTCCACACGCTATTTCTACAGTGATTAACCCAGGTTTGAACTGTCACCCCAGAAGAAAGCAAGGAGGAAGGCAGTGAATAGTTTGCTCCCATCCACAGATTAGAGCAAGCCTTCA
This sequence comes from Daubentonia madagascariensis, assembly GCA_023783475.1. Taxonomy (NCBI): domain Eukaryota; kingdom Metazoa; phylum Chordata; class Mammalia; order Primates; family Daubentoniidae; genus Daubentonia; species Daubentonia madagascariensis. The sequence continues at coordinate 41,732 of JAKFHU010002556.1, forward strand.
GACAAAGAGAAGTAGTTACTATCTCTCTGTCAAAGACAGTCTTTTCCTTTGAAACGCCCTTATACTCACTATAGGCGGCTGCAAGCAGAAAAACAGACTCTTCTGTTCTCTGCCACTTCTCAGGCCTAGTTTGCAAGTTGAGTCTCTTTCACTCCACCGAGGCTATGTGTGCAGTGATTAACCCAGGTTTCAATTGTCACCCCAGAAGAAAGCTAGGAGGAGGGCCGTGTGCATTCTGCTTCCATCCACAGGATAGAGCAAGTCTGCAATCAAATAAGAACGAGCTGCTTTCTTTCTGTCAAAGGAAGGGTTTCCTGTGAGACTCGGTAACTCTCCCTAGGCAGCTGCAGGCAGGAAAACCGATTCTTCGCTTTGCTGCCGCTTATAGTGCCTAGTGCCAAAAGGAGTCTCTGTCACTCCACACAGGCTATTTCTACAGTGATTTTCCCATGTTTAAATTGTCACCCCAGAAGAAAGCTGGGAGGAAGGCAGTGTGTATTCTGCTTCTATCCGCAGAATACAGCAAACACGCAGTCAAGAAAAGAACTAGCTGCTTTCGTGCTGGCAAAGGCGGTCTTTCCCTCTGAAACTCCCAAACACTCTCCATAGGCGGCTACAGGCAGATAATCCGACTCCTGCTCTTCTCTGCCGCTTCTAAATTCCAGCTGTGAATGTGAGTCTTAGTCATTCCACACAGGCTATTTCTGCTTTGATTAGCACAGTTTTCCATTGTCACCCCAGAAGAAAGCTGGGAGGAAGGCAGTGTATAGTTTGCTTCCATCCACAGAATAGAGCAAGCTGCGGTCCAATTAGAAGTAGCTGCTTTCTCTCTGGCAAAGGCAGTCTTTTCCTGTGAAAGGCCCATACAATCTCCACAGGCGGCTGCAAACAGCAAAACCGATTCTTCTCTTCTCTGCTGCTTCTTAGGCCTAGATGCAAGTGTGAGTCACTGTCACACCACACAGGCTATTTCTGCAGTGATTAACCAAGCTTTCTATTGTCCCCAAGAAGAAGCTAGGAAGAGACCGGTGTATATTCGGCTTCTATGTACAGAATAGAGCATGCCTGCATCAAACTTAGAACTAGCTCATTGTTTCTGGCAAAGGCAGTCTTTTCCTGTGAAACACTAATACACTCTCCATAGGTGGCTGCCGACAGAAAGACCCCTTCTTCTCTTCTCTGCCGCATGTAAGGCCTAGGTGCGAATGTGAGTCTCTGTTACCGCCCACAGTCTATTTCTGCCCTGAAAAACCCAGGTTTGAACTGTCGCCCAGAAGAAAGTTAGGAGGAAAGCAGTGTATATTCTGCTTCCATCCACACAAAAGAGCAAGCCTACAGTCAAATAAGAAGGAGCTGCTTTCTCTCTGGCTAAGGTAGTCTTTTCCTGGGAAAGGTCCATACACTCTGCACAGTAGGCTGCAAGCAGCAAAAGTGATTCTTCTATTCTCTGCCGCTTCTCAGGCCTAGCTGCAAGTGGGAGTCACTGCCACTCCACAAAGTCTGTTTCTGCAGTGATTAACCAAGTTTTCAGTTGTCACCCCAGAAGAAAGCTGGGAGGAGGGCAGTGTATATTCTACTTCCACCCACTGAATAGAGGAAGCCTGCAATGAAAGGGAGAACTAGCTGACTTCATTCCGGCAAAGGAAATCTTTTCCTGTGAACTGCCATATAGTCCAAATAAGTTAGTGCGGGAGAAAAACCGATTATTCTCTTTTCTGCCGCTTCTCAGGCTTAGCTGCAAATGTGAGTCTGTGACTCTCCACACAGGCTATTTCTGCAGGGATTAACCCAGGTTTAAGTTGTCACTTCTGAAGAAATCTATGAGGAATGCAGTTTATATTCTGCTACCATCCACAGAATAGAGCAAACACGCAATCAAACTAAGAAGTAGCTGCTTCCTATCTGGCAAAGGCGATCTTTCCCTCTGAAACTCCCATACACTCTCCATAGGCGGCTGCAGGCAGAAAATCCAATTCTTGCTCTTCCCTGCTGCGTCTAAAGCCTAGCTGTGAATGTGAGTGCCTATCACTGCACACAGGCTAATTCTGCTTTGATTAGCCCAGTTTTCTATTGTCACCCCAGAAGAAAGCTAGGAGGAAGGCAGTGTATTTTCTGCTTCCATCCACAGAAAAGAGCATGTCAGAATAAAATAAGAACTGGCTTCATTCTTTCTGACAAAGGCATCTTTTCCTGTGAAACTCCCTACACTCTCCAGAAGTGGCTGCAGGCAGAAAAACCCTTCTACTTGTCTGGCGCTTGTCAGGCCAAGCTGGAATATTAGTCTCTGTCACTGAACACAGGATATTAATACACTGAAAAAACCAGGTTTCAACTGTCATCCAAGAAGAAAACTAGGAGGAAGGCAGTGTGTTTTCTGCTTCCATCCACAGAATAGAGCAAACACGCAGTCAAACAAAGAACTAGCTGCCTTCGTTCTGGCAAGGCGGTCTTTCCCTCGAAACTCCCCAACACTCTCCATAGGTGGCTGCAGGCAGAAAATCGGACACTTGCTTCCTCTCCCGCTTCTTAAGTCTAGCTGTGAATGTGAGTCTCAGTCACTCCACACAGGCTATTTCTGCTTTGATTAGCACAGTTTCATTGTCACCCAGAAGAAAGCAAGAGGAAGGACAGTGTATAGTTGCTTCCATCCACAGAATAGAGCAAGCTGCAGTCAAATAAGAAGTAGCTGTTTCTCTCTGGCAAAGGCAGTCTTTCCTGTGAAATGCTCTACACTAACATAGGCGGCTGCAGCAGAATAACAGATTCTTCATTCTTGCCGCTGCTCAGCCTACTGCAATTGTGAATTTCTGTCACTCCACAAGGCTAATCTGCAGTGATTAACCAGTTTCAATTGTCACCCCAGAAGAGAGCTAGCAGAGGGCAGTATATTCTGTTTGAATCCACAGAATAGGAAGCATACAATGAAGTGAGAATAGCTGCTTTCATTCTGCAAAGGAAATCTTTCTGTGAAACTGCTATATACTCTAAATAGTTACTGCAGGCAGAAAAATCGATTACTCTCTTCTCTGCCATTTCTGAGGCCTATCTGTAAGTGTGAGTCACTGTCACACCACACAGGCTATTTGTGCAGTGATTAACCAATTTTTCTATTGTCACCCAGAAGAAAGCAAGGAGGAGGGCAGTGTATATTCTGCTCCTATGCACAGAATAGAGCATGCTGCATCAAACTAAGAGCTAGCTTCGTTGTTTCTGGCAAAGGCAGTCTTTTTCTGTGAAACTCCAATACACTCTCCATAGGCAGCTGCAGAGAGAAAAACCCCTTCTTCTCTTCTCTGCCGCTTGTAAGGCCTAGCTGAGAATGTGAGTTTCTGTCACTCCATACAAGCTTTTTCTCCAATGTTAAGTCCAGGTGTCCATTGTCACCCCAGAAGAAAGGTAGCAAGAAATCAGAGTATATTCTGCCTCCATCCACAGAATAGAGCAAGCATCCAATCAAATTAAGAACTAGATGTTTTCAATCAGACAAAGGCAGTCTGTTCCTGTGAAATTGGCATACACTCTCCATAAGCGGCTGCAGGCAAAAAACAGATTCTTTTTCTTCTCGACTTCTAGCCTAGCTGCGAATGTGAGTATCTCGTCACTCCACACGCTATTTTTGCAGTTGATTAACCCAGGTTTCAACTGTCACCCCAGAAAGCAGAGAGCAGTGCACCGATAGGCATGTGTATGAATACGTTTCGGTTTTGAATCACACTTCTGACAGGAATCTGTAGGCAAGCACCTATCAAAGTAAAGTGACCGAAACCCCTAGCTGCTTTTATCTTCATCCCAAAGGAAAGAAATCTGTGTTCTTTGAAAGCCTCCCTATACCACATCTCATAGGCACTGCAGGCAGAAAGACCAACTTCGATGCTACCTGCGCTCTTATCTGCCATTGGCAATCTGTGTGCTGTCAGCAACCAACAGTCTAATTGTCGCGTACGAAACTAGATTACCTCGAATCCTACGTTTCAGGCCAGTGAATCTGCTTCCTACTGCCAAAAGGCATCTCTGCAACTAAGAGCTAGCTCGGTTTTGCAAGGCACCGTTTTACTAGAGGCGCATCATTCTGCTTCCTAGACAGAAAGAAACCTGCTCTCCATCGATGTAAGGCCTAGCTGAGATTTCTTTCCGCAAAGGCGTCATTCAGCTTAAATAGCAATTTAAGTCCTAAGTTCCTTAGCCCAGAGAAAGTAGCGAATTCATTTTTATTCATCCTACCCAATAGAGCAAGATCAATGCAATATTAACTAGCATTTTCCAGGATTCACAGTGATTGATCCATGGTTGAATGTACTAGAGAAGCTAAGGGAAGCAGTGAATAAAATGTCCATCCATTTCTTTCTGTCAAAGGAAGGGTTTCCTGTGAAACTCTGTAACTCTCCATAGGCAGCTGCTGCCAGGAAAACCGATTCTTCTCTTTGCTGCCGCTTATAGTGCCTAGCTCCAAAAGGAGTCTCTGTCACTCCACACAGGCTACTTCTACGGTTATTTTCCCAGGTTTAAATTGTCACCCCAGAAGAAACCTGGGAGGAAGGCAGTGTGTATTCTGCTTCTATCCACAGAATAGAGCAAGCACGCAATCAAATTAAGAACTAGCTGCTTTCTTTCTGTCAAAGGAAGGGTTTCCTGTGAGACTCGGTAACTCTCCCTAGGCAGCTGCAGGCAGGAAAACCGATTCTTCGCTTTGCTGCCGCTTATAGTGCCTAGTGCCAAAAGGAGTCTCTGTCACTCCACACAGGCTACTTCTACGGTGATTTTCCCAGGTTTCAATTGTCATCCCAGAAGAAAGCTAGGAGGAAGGCAGTGTGTATTCTGCTTCCATCCACAGAATACAGCAAACACGCAGTCAAAAAAGAACTAGCTGCTTTCGTGCTGGCAAAGGCGGTCTTTCCCTCTGAAACTCCCAAACACTCTCCATAGGCGGCTACAGGCAGATAATCCGACTCCTGCTCTTCTCTGCCGCTTCTAAATTCCAGCTGTGAATGTGAGTCTTAGTCATTCCACACAGGCTATTTCTGCTTTGATTAGCACAGTTTTCCATTGTCACCCCAGAAGAAAGCTGGGAGGAAGGCAGTGTATAGTTTGCTTCCATCCACAGAATAGAGCAAGCTGCGGTCCAATTAGAAGTAGCTGCTTTCTCTCTGGCAAAGGCAGTCTTTTCCTGTGAAAGGCCCATACAATCTCCACAGGCGGCTGCAAACAGCAAAACCGATTCTTCTCTTCTCTGCTGCTTCTTAGGCCTAGATGCAAGTGTGAGTCACTGTCACACCACACAGGCTATTTCTGCAGTGATTAACCAAGCTTTCTATTGTCCCCAGAAGAAAGCTAGGAAGAGACCGGTGTATATTCGGCTTCTATGTACAGAATAGAGCATGCCTGCATCAAACTTAGAACTAGCTCATTGTTTCTGGCAAAGGCAGTCTTTTCCTGTGAAACACTAATACACTCTCCATAGGTGGCTGCCGACAGAAAGACCCCTTCTTCTCTTCTCTGCCGCATGTAAGGCCTAGGTGCGAATGTGAGTCTCTGATACCGCCCACAGTCTATTTCTGCCCTGAAAAACCCAGGTTTGAACTGTCGCCCAGAAGAAAGTTAGGAGGAAAGCAGTGTATATTCTGCTTCCATCCACACAAAAGAGCAAGCCTACAGTCAAATAAGAAGGAGCTGCTTTCTCTCTGGCTAAGGTAGTCTTTTCCTGGGAAAGGTCCATACACTCTGCACAGTAGGCTGCAAGCAGCAAAAGTGATTCTTCTATTCTCTGCCGCTTCTCAGGCCTAGCTGCAAGTGGG
>JAKFHU010002557.1:0-18439 GCA_023783475.1 Daubentonia madagascariensis
CTACATAAATTTCCGTACGAGCTATTTTCAAAGCTGTACCAATGGGGAAACGTCTAGATGTTTTTTTGGCGGGGAAAAATCTTTAAAAACTTTGAAAAAGCTTGGTACTTCCATTATCCCACTTTTTTTTTGCGAAACTTACTACTTTTTCCCCACGTAAAGGCTAAAAAGTCCCCACTGCATCTGACCCACTAATAAAATTTCCTTTTCTACCTTGGTGTTTTTTTGTTTTTCCTTTTTAACGGGGAAAAAAGTGAAAAAAAAAAAACCGTACTCTTGGGCTGCCATACACAGATTTTAAATCCCGAGCACAGATAAAATTTTTGGCTGCTTTCCTCTCAAGCAGGGAAAAGCTTTTGGCTTTGTACCGTTCCCAAATTTCGCTGAGTGACCCTCTTAATCAACATCCCCCTGTTTCCCTCCACTGAGAACCTTAAACGTACCCGCCCCCTAGCCCGCCCAAACCTGGGGCCCATTTGCATGGGCCTTGAAGAACCACCCCTAAAGGACATCATTTTCTCGTTGGGGGCAAGGGCGACAAACTGTTTAAAAGGCTTCCCATACAGAATTTAAAGCCAACCTGTCCAAAACCGGAGCTTCTAGCTGCTACTTTCATGCTTTGGGAGGTGGGGTTTCCAGCTGAACAATTTTTTCCCCCAAACCCTAGCGATTTTTTTAAAAATTTTCCCTTTTCATTTAAACTTAGAAATGAGCTTTTTTACCATAAACTGGGGGGCCCTTCTGTTAGGCCCATCTTTCCTATGACACCTAAAAGTGCTAGGGGTTTTTTTTTCCCCCAACAGTGTGGAGAGTCTCCCAATTAAACCCTCCATACCAGAGTTAAAATAACATGCCCAAAAAGGGAAAACCCCCAATGGTTTTCTGTGTAAAAATAGGGGGTTTTTTTTCATTGGAAAAGATTTCCTAGGGGCCCTTTTTCCCCCTCTTCCTACAAAAATGTCAACTTCTTTTTTAAAGGGTTTTAAAAACATGCCAGGGGATCGGTTTTTCCCCAACAAAAAAAAAACACCCCGTCCTCCCATAACATCTCCATTTATTCCTTTACTTTTTGGAAAGCAAAGAAAAAAAACGAAACATATTTCCCCTCAAGATTTTAAGAAAAACCTTTATCCCCAACAGATCTCTGGGCTGTTTCCCTTTTCAGGGCCGAGTGTGACCAAAATTAAAAAAGTTTCTTTTTCTCCACAAAACCCGTTTGGGTTACAAAAACAATTTTTTTTCCCCCAAATGCTCTGAAAAGGGGCCCCAGAGAACTGGGCCTACAAGAAAAGCAGGACACCCTCAAAGCTCCTCTCTATTTGACGGTTTTCCTTTCAGAGTTTTGGGAAACCCAACTGCCATAATGCTTCCCTACCATACTTAAACGGGCCCTTAACCCAGGGGGGTTTCCATCTTCTGACCTTTGCTTGAAAATATAAGTGTTTTAATTTTAAAGAGCTTTCCCAGGGGCTTTTAGGGGGGTTTGCTAACCCCAAAGGGTCAATCCTCGGGGCATTTACCCTTTTAGAAGTACCCCAGGGAAAAAGGGGTTTTTCTGAAACCCAACCGATCTACGCATCCCAAAGGAGCCCCTTTTTTAACGATTTTTTTTAGTGATGGATCCCTGGGGAAAAAACCCCCAAACCTACGGTTTTCCCATCCCGAGTTTCAAAAAACTGACCAAAGTGAACCCCTTTTTTTTTCCGGGAATTAATTTTTAAAAACCCAAATTTTTTTTTTTCCCCCCCCCCCTTTTTTTGGGGGGTTTTTTTTTTTTAAATTTTTTTTGGGAAGGTTTTCCCCAAAAAGGAAATTTTTTTTTCCCCCCCCTTTTTCCCCCCCCTTTTCAAAAAAAAAAAACCCCCCAAAAAAAAAAAGGGTTTTCCCCCCGTCTTTCCCCAAAAAAAATTTTTTTGTTCCTGTTTCCCTTTCCAAAACCCCCCCCTACGAATAAGCCTTTTTTTTTGGGGCTTAAAAAAAGAAATTTTTTTTTAAAAACCTTTTCCCCCCAAAGACCTTTTAATTTTTTTTTGGCCCTTAAAAAACCCCAAAAAGGTTTTTTTTTTTTTTTTTTTTTTTTTTTTTTTTTTTTTTTTTTTTTTTTTTTTTTTTTTTTTTTTTTTTTTTTTTTTTTTTTTTTTTTTTTTTTTTTTTTTTTTTTTTTTTTTTTTAGTGATTGACCCTAGGGAAAAACCCAGAACCTCCGGCTTTCATGCCGATTTCAGCCAAACTGCAAACCAAGTGAAACATCTACCTTTTTTCTTCCCCGGGAATTTAACTTGTTTCAACTACGACCACTTTTTATTTTCCATTTTCCCCCGCTTCGTACACTTTGTTTTCTGTACAATTTAGAGGTTTAGAAATGTTACCAGTGAACCCGGTTACAAGTGAAAGTGTTACACATTCCGTAGGGATCGTTTCCATCTGACCTCTGCCCACTCCCCCCCAAAACAAAGGGGAACTAAATGAACCTGGCATTCCCCACAGATTAGCGCAATTCTGAACACCCGGTGAATTCCCAGCGTCTTCTCTCAGAAAATTCGAGTGTTTTGACTGTGTCCCATGTTTTCCCTTGCCAAATGACCCCTGCTACGAATTTGGTCCTTTTTCCCTTTTTCCACTTGAAGCTTTACAACCTGAAAGATTACTGTGTTCGACTCAGAAAACCAGACGGTCCCTAGAAGCAGCCCTCTCAGACTACATTACTTGTAGAAGGCTAGGGAAAAATCTCTTCGTCAATGTTTCCATACACGGTTTTTAAGACAAGCAGGGGCACAACTGACACCCACTCTATCGTTCATGAGTAAAGGGGTTTTTCTCCCCGGGTCCCTTTGTGGCCCCCCGCTGAACGATTTAACAATTTCCCATTTCCCCCTTCCTTCCGCTTGACATGTTATCATTTATCTAGATCTACACCCGAAATTCCCGCACACTTCCTCGGATCACTTGACTCTCTGACTCACTTTCCAATCAAATCATGTGCGAACAGACCGTCCATTCTGTGGGTCTCCCAAATAGTTTAACTAACCGGTGCACATCCTGACCTCGTAGTGCTTTCTCTCATGAGTAAGACATATGCCTTAGAATGGCTGTATAGTTCTGCTTTTCCTACTTTCTATCTAACCAAAATCTCCTTCCTCTCCAGTTGGAATCACGGAACTGTTACAAGAGAATCCGCAGTCTCCACAGAAACGGTTGCACTTCTCAACGGAGCATCTCTTTGTGACATCCTTTCCTCACGAAGCCTGTGAAATCCCACGAAAAATGCCTCCTTTCACCAGAGCGACTGAAGCAACCTCTGTCAAGGGAACACCTAGTTGCCTTTTTTTGTTCCGAGATTAGAACGTGTTTTCACTGAAAACAACTCTCTAAGTCTCCATCAACCCCGCGTTTACTAATTGCAAGAACTTCTGCAATAAGAAGCTTGAAATATCACCAGAGATCCGATTACTCCAAAGAGTCACACTTCTCACAAAGATGTTTCCCGTTTTGGTTGGCACTTTGCTGTACAATGACATCAGAACACACGGACAAAATCTGCTTCCATCCACAGATTAACAATACTCACAAAACTAATCTTATACCTGTTGTCCTCTCGACGAATAGTGCTGTTTTCCTTGAATACTATATCGTCCCTTCCCTGCTTGTTTCGAAATTGCCATCTTTGTCCATTTTGGTATCTTGCAATCAGCACCAGAGAATGGGGTCCTGCAAAGAAAATGCAGAACCACCCTGAATGAAGCATCTCTATAGAATTCCTTTTCCGTAGGAATGCCAAGCAAATAAAACCTACATAATATTTCCCCGTACAGAGCTATATTTCAAAGCTGTACCAATCGGAACGTCTCGATTGTTTCTTGCTGGGAAAAAAAACATCGTTTTAAACTTGAAAAGCTTGTACTCTCCATTATCCCCCCTTACTTTCTGCGAAATCTTACTACTTCTCCACGTGAAGGCTAGAAAAGTGACCACTGCAATCTGAGTCCTACTAATGAAACTCCGTACGTTCTACCTTGGATGCTTTTTCGCTGTTCCTTTACTGTGGTAAAGAAAGGAGAAGAAACCGTAACTCTTGGCTGCCATACACAGATTTATGAACATCCCCGAGCACAGATGAAATTCTGGCTGCTTTCTCTCAGGCACGGAAGCTTTTGGACTTTGTACCTGTTGCCATCGCTGATGACCCTCTTATAACGAACATGCCCTGCTTCTCTCCACTGAGAACCTGACGTATCGCCACCGTATCCGCCCTAACCGATGGCCAGTGCATCGGGCCTTGAAGAACCATCCCTGAGAGACATCATTTTCTCGTTGAGGCAATGCAGACAAACTGTTTTATAGGCTTGCATACAGAGATTTAAGCCAACCTGTCCATAACGGAGCTTCTACTGCTATCTTTCCATCGTTGGGGGTGTGTTCAGGTGAGACAATTTTATGTCCTCCACCTAGCGATTTTTTTAAAATTGCCCTTCATTTAAAACTTAGAAATGAGACTGTTACCCATAGAATCTGGGTGTCCTTCTGTTAGGCAGCATCTTTCCTAGACTACCTGAAGTGCTAGTGGTTTTTTTTCAAGCATGTGTGGAGAGTCTGCCAATTCAACCTCCATACACAGAGTTAGGATAACATGTCCAAAAGTGAACACCCAGAGTTTTCTGTGATAGAATAGAGGGGTTTTCATGGAAAAAGTTTCCTATGGCCCATTTAACCCTCTTCCTACGAAAATGTCATACTTCTGTTCTTAGAGACTGAAAACATACCAAGAGTCGAGTTCTTTCCCCAGAATGAAAGCACCCCGTCCCACCATAAGCATCTCCATGTTTAATATTTACTTGTGGAAGCAAGAGAAAACAAACAGAACAATACTTCCCGCAGAGAGTTAAACAAACCTATATAACACATATCTAGCTGCTTCCTTTCAGGGACGAGAGTGTTCCAAATTAACAGCTTCATTTTCTCCACTACACCCGCTTGGTACAAAATTACATATTTTCTCCACCAAATGCCTGAGAGAGACCAGAGAAGCGGGTCTACAAAAAAAGCAGGACACGTCCCCCAAAGCTTCCTCTATTTGACGGTTTCCTATTCAGAGCTTTTGAGAACCAACTGACATAAGGCTTCCCTACAACATATCTAAACTGCCCTTCACCCAGTGGTCATCTCTCTGACCTTTGCTGAATAGAAGTGTTTTCATATGAACGAGCTTTACATAGCAATTAGCCCGGTTGCTACGACCATGTTCAAACCTCTGCCTTAGCCTGTTAGAAGTATCCTGGAGAAAGGTTTCTGCACCAGACACATCTACGCAAAACCAAGGAACACTCTATGACGATTCTTTTAGTGATGGATCCCTAGGGAAAAACCCAAACCTACGGCTTTCATGCAGAGTTTCAGCAAACTGCACCAAAGTGAACATCTACCTGTTTTTCCTTCCTGGTATTAACTGTTTCAACTACGACACGTTTATATTTTCCATTTTTCCCCCACCGCTTCACGACGTTGTGTTTCTTTGTACATTAGAGGTTAGAAATGGTGACCAGTGAACCTTGGTCTACAAGTGAAAGTGTGTACACTTCCTAGGGATGCTTTGCCATCTGACCTCTGCTTACTCATCAAAGCAAGTGAGAACTACTGACATGAGCATTCCACACAGATTACGCAATTCTGAACACAGGTGAATTCCAGCGTCTTTCTCTCAGAAATCGAGTGTTTTGACTGTGTCCAGTTTTTCCCTTGCCAAATGACCCACTTGCTACGATAGGTCCTTCTTTTCCACTTGAGAAGCTTGACAACCTGAAAGATTACTGGTTACGACTCAGAAAACAGGACTGGTCCTAGATGAAGCAGCTCTCTCGATACTTTACTTGTAAAGCTAGAAGACAATCTCTTCTAATGTTCCATACACAGTTTTAAGACCAGCAGGACACAACAACTACACCAGCTGCATCTTTCCATTGAGTAAAGTGTTTTCTCTCGGGTCCCTTTTATCCCCAGCTGACATGTTAATAATTTCCCATTTCCCTCCCTTACAAGCTTGGACATGTTATCAGGCATCTAGATCTACACCTGAAATTCAGCACACTTCCTCGGATCACTTGACTCTCTGATCACTTTTCCAATCAAATCATGTGCGAACGACCGTCCATATCTGTGGTCTCCCAAATAGTTTAAGCTAACAGTGCACATCTGACCATCGTAGGGCTTTCTCCATTGAGATACGACCATATCCTTAGAAATGCTGTATAAGTTCTGCTTCCTACTTTCTAACCAAAATCTCCTTCCTCTCCATTGGTAATCACGGAACTGTTACAAGAGAATCGCAGTCTCCCACAGAAACGGAGTGCACTTCTCAAGGAGCAGCTCTTTGTGACCTTTTCCTCACGGAAGCCTGTGAAATCTCAACACACGAAATGCTCCTTTCACAGAGAGACGAGCAACCCCCTGTAAAGGAACACCTATTGCCTTTTTCCAGATACTGTTTTCACTGAAAACACTCTCTAGTCTCCATACACACCGCTTTGTACAAATTGCAGAACTTCTGCAATAAGAACTTGAATATCACCAAGATCGGTTTACAATCCAAAGTACCTTCCACAAAATGTTTCCCGTTTGGCACTTTTGCTGTACGAATGACATCAGAACACACGGGCATACTGCTTTCCCTCCCCAGATTACATCCTCAACACAACTAAACTTATACCTGTTTTTCTCTCTCCGAATAGGCGTGTTTTCCTTTGAAAAAGCCTTATATCGTCAATTCCCTGCTTTTTCGAAATTGCCATCTTTGCCATTTGGTATCTTGCAATCAGCACCAAGAGAAGGGTCCTTGCAAAGAAAATCAGAACACACCCTAAAAAAGCATCTCATGAGAATTCCCCTTTCCCTAAGGAAGCCAACAAAGGGAAAAACCTCTACTAATATTTCCGTACAGAGCTATATTCAAAGCTGTACCAAACGGAAAATTTTAGATGTTTTCTTGCTGGGAAAAAATCGTTTTAAACTTGAAAAAGCTTGGTACTCCCCTTATCCCACTTTCTGCGAAATTTACTACTTCTCCACTATAGGGTGAAAAGTGACCATCATCGAGTCTACTATGAAACGCCGTACGTTTAAACCTGGATGCTTTTTTGCTGTTCCCCTTTTTCTGGGAAAGAAAGTGGGGAAGAACCGTACCCTTGGGTGCCATACACAATTTATGAATCCCGAGCACAGATTTAAATTCTGGCGCTTTTCTCTCAGAGCACGGAACTTTGGACTTTGGACCTGTTTGCCATCGTGAGTTGACCCCTTAAAACGAACATGCCCTGCTTCCTCCACTGAGAAGCCTTGACGTATCGCCACCTGTATCCCACCCTAAACCCGATGGCAATGGGATCGCCTTGAAGAACCATCCCTGAAGACCATCATTTTCTCGTTGAGGGCAAGGGAGACAAACTGTTTATAAGCTTGCATACAGAGATTTTTAAACACCCTGTCCCAAACGGAGCTTCTAGCTGCTATCTTTCCTCGTTGAGGTGTGTTTCACTTTAGACAATTTTAAGTCCTCCAACCTACGAGTTTTTTTTAAATTCCCTTCATTTAAACTTAGAAATTTAGACATGTTACCCTAGAATCTGGGTGCCTTCGTTAGGCAGCTCTTTCCTATGAGCTACTAAAGTGCTAGTGGTTTTTTTATCAAGCATGTGTGAGTCTGCCATCAAACCCCCAACACAGAGTTATGATAACATGTCCAAAAGTGAACCCCCAGATGTTTTCTGTGATAGAATAGAGGGGTTTTCATTGGAAAAGAGTTCCTATGGCCCATTCTTTTTTTACCCTCTTCCTACGAAAATGTCATACTTCTGTTCTAGAGGCTTGAAAACATGACCAGAGTCGAGTTCCTTCCACAGAATGAACACCCCGTCCTAACCATAAGCCTCTCCATGTTAATATCTTTACTGTGTGGAAGCAAGATAAAACAAACAGAAACAATACTTCCCTGCGAGAGTTAAGCAACCTATAACAACACATATCTAGCTGCTTCCTTCAGGGACGAGATGTGTTCCAAATTAAACAGCTTTCTTTTCTCCACTAACCCGCTTGGTACAAAATTACATATTTTCTCCACCCAAATGCTCTGAGAGAGGACCAGAGAAGCTGGTCTACAAAGAAAAGCAGGACAAACGTCCTCAAATCTCCTCTCTATTTGACAGGTTTCCTATTCAGAGCTTTTGAGAACCACTGACAATAATGCTTCCCTACACATATAAACTGCCCTTCACCCAAGTGTCATCTCTCTGACCTTTGCTGTAGAATGAAGTGTTTTAATATGAAAGACTTTACATAGGCAATTACCTGGTTGGCTACGACCATTGTCAATCCTCTTGCACTTAGCCTGTTAGAATATCCATGGAACAGGGTTTCTCGCACCAGACACGATCTACGCAATACCACAGGAGCATCTCTATGACGATTCTTTTAGTGATGGATCCCTAGTGAAAACCCAGAACCTACGGCTTTCATGCAGAGTTTCATCAGCAAAAACTGCAACCAAAGTGAACATCTACCTGTTTTCCTTCCTGGAATTAAACTGTTCAACTACGACACGTTATATTTTCCATTTTCCCGCCTTCGTACGACGTTGTGTTTCTTGTACAATTAAGTTAGAAATGTGACCAGTGAACCTGGTTCTACAAGTTAAAGTGTGTACACTTCCGTAGGGATGCTTTTTCCATCTGACCTCGCTACTCATCAAAGCAAGTGAGACTAACTGAACATGAGCATTCCACACAGATTAGCGCAATTCTGAACACAGGTGAAATTCCAGCGTCTTTCTCTCAGAAATTCGAGTGTTTTGACTGTGTCCATTTTCTCCTTGCCAAATGACCCACTTGCTACGAATAGGTCCTTCTTTTCCCCTTGGAAGCTTACCAACCTGAGAGATTACTGTGTTTACACTCAGAAAACAGACTGGTCCTAATGAAGCAGCTCCTCAGACTACATTTACTTGTAGAAGGCTAGAAGACATCTCTCTGTAATGTTTCCATACACAGGTTTAAGACAAGCAGGACACAACTGAACATCCACTCTATCTTTCATTGAGTAGAAGTGTTTTCTCTCGGGGTCCCTTTATGGGCCCCCAGCTGAACGTTGTTAACTAATTTTCCCATTCCCCTTCCCTTACAAGCTTGGACATGTTATCAGTCAATCTAGATCACACCTGAAATTCAGCACACTTCCTCGGATCACTTGACTCTCTGACTCACTTTCCAATCAAATCATGTGCGAACAGACCCGGTCCATTCTGTGGTCTCCCAAATAGTTAAGCTAACCGGTGCACATCTGACCTCGTAGGTGCTTTCCCTCTCATTGAGTAAGACCATATGCCTTAGAAATGGCTGTATAGTTCTGCTTTCCTACTTTCTTTCTACCAAATCTCCTTCCTCTCCAGTTGGAATCACGGAACTGTTACAAGAGAATCGCAGTCTCCCCACAAACGGAGTGCACTTCTCAACGGAGCTCTCTTTGTGACTCCTTTTCCTCACGGAAGCCTGTGAAATCCCACGAAAATGCTCCTTTCACAGAGAGACTGAAGCAAACCTCTGTACAAGGGAACACCTAGTTGCCTTTTTTCGAGATAGACTTTTTTTCACTGAAAACAACTCTATATCTCCATAAACCCGCTTTGTACGAAATTGCAGAACTTCTGCAATAAGAAGCTTGAAATATCACCAGAGATCCGATTTACATCCAAAGAGTACACTTCCACAAAGATGTTTCCCTGTTTGGGCACTTTTGCTGTACGAATGACATCAGAACACACTGACAATACGCTTCCATGCACAGATTAACAATCCTCAACACAACTAATCTTATACCTTTTGTCTCTCCGACGAATAGGCGTGTTTTCCTTTGAAATAGCCTTAATCGTCAATTCCCTGCTTGTTTCGAAATTGCCATCTTTGCCATTTGTATCTTGCAATCAGCACCAGAGAATGGGTTCCTGCAAGAAAATGCAGAACACACCCTGAAGAAGCATCTCTATGAGAATTCCTTTCCGTAAGGAAGCCAAGGCAAATAAAACCGTCTACATAATATTTCCGTACAGACTAATATTCAAGCTGTACCAATCGGAAACGTCTAGATGTTTTCTTGCTGGAAAAAATCGTTTTAACTTTGAAAAAGCTTGGTACTCTCCATTACCCTTTCTGCGAAATCTTACTACTTCTCACGTAGAAGGCTAGAAAAGTGACCACTGCACTGAGTCTACTAATGAACTCCGTACGTTCTACCTTGGATCTTTTCGCTGTTCCTTTTACTGGAAAAAGGAAAGAAACGTACCTTGCTGCCATACACAATTTATGAAATCCCACACAGATGAATTCTGGCTGCTTTTCTCGAGCACGAGCTTTTGACTTTTACCTGTTTGCCATCGCTGATACCCCTTAATACGAACATGCCCTGCTCTCCCACTGAAACCTTTACGTATCGCCACCGTATCCGACCAAACCTGATGGCATGCATCGCCTGAAGAACCATCCCTGAGACATCATTTTCTCGTTGAGGCAATGCAGACAACTGTTTATAAGGCTTGCATACAGAGATTTAAGCCAACCTGTACAGAACGAGCTTCTAGCTGCTATCTTTCATACGTTGGAGTTGTGTTCAGCTGAGACAATTTTATGTCCTCCACCTAGCGAGTTTTTTAAATGCCCTTCATTTAAACTTAGAATTGAGACATGTTACCATAGAATCTGGTGTCCTTCTGTTAGGCAGCATCTTTCCTATGAGCTACCTGAAAGTGCTAGTGGTTTTTTTATCAAGCATGTGTGGAGAGTCTGCCAATTCAACCTCCATAACAGAGTTAGATACATGTCCAAAAGTGAACCCCCAGATGTTTCTGTGATAGAATAGAGGGTTTTCATTGGAAAGAGTTCCTATGTGCCCATTTACCCTCTTCCTACGAAAATGTCATACTTCTGTTCTTAGAGGCTTGAAAACATGACCAGAGATCGAGTTCTCCACAGAAATGAACACACCCCGTCCTACCATAAGCATCTCCATGTTTAAATCTTTACTTGTGGAAGCAAGAGAAACAAACAGAAACAATACTTCCCTGCAGAGAGTTAAGCAACCTATATACACCACGATCATCTAGCTGCTTCCTTTCAGGGACGAGATGTGATTTCCAAATTAAACAGCTTCATTTTCTCCACTAACCCGCTTGGTACAAATTACATATTTTCTCCACCAAATGCTCTGAGAGAGGACCAAGAAGCTGGGTCTACAAAGAAAGCAGGACACGTCCCTCAAAGCTCCTCTCTATTTGACAGGTTTCATATTAAGAGCTTTTGAGAACCAACTGACAATAATGCTTCCCTACACATATCTAAACTGCCCTTAACCCAAGTGTCATCTCTCTGACCTTTGCTGAGAATAGAATGTTTTTAATATGAAAGCTTTACATAGGCAATTAGCCTGGTTGCTACGACCCATGTCAATCCTCTGCACTTAAGCCTGTTAGAAGTATCCATGGAGAAAGGGTTTCTGCACCAGACACGATCTACGCAACCAAGGAAGCATCTCTATGACGATTCTTTTAGTGATGGATCCCTAGGGAAAAACCCAGAACCTACGGCTTTCATGCAGAGTTTCAGCAAAACTGCACCAAAGTGAACATCTACCTGTTTTCTTCCTGGGAATTAAACTGTTTCAACTACGACAACGTTATATTTTCCATTTTCCCCGCTTCGTACGACGTTGTGTTTCTTGTACAATTAGAGTTAGAATGTGACCAGTGAACCTGGGTCTACAGTAAGTGTGTACACTTCCTAGGGATGCTTTTCCATCTGACCTCTGCTACTCACAAAGCAAGTGAGAACTAACTGAACATGAGCATTCCACACAGATAGCCAATTCTGAACACAGGTGAAATTCCAGCGTCTTTCTCTCAGAAATTCGAGTGTTTTGACTGTGTCCTGTTTCCTTGCCAATGACCCACTTGCTACGAATAGTTCCTTCTTTTCCACTTGGAAGCTTTACAACTGAAGAGATTACTGGTTACACTCAGAAAACAGGACTGGTCCTAGATGAAGCACTCTCTGAGACTACATTTACTTGTAGAAGGCTAGGAAACAATCTCTTCTTAATGTTTCCATACACAGGTTTAAAACAAGCAGGACACAACTGACCATCCCACTGCTAGCTTTCATTGAGTAGAAGTGTTTTCTCTCGGTCCCTTTTATGGCCCCCAGCTGAACGATGTTACTAATTTCCCCATTCCCCTTCCCTTACAAGCTTGACATGTTATCAGTCAATCTGATCTACACCTGAATTCAGCACATTCCTCGGATCACTTGACTCTCTGATCACTTTCCATCAATCATGGTGCGAACAGACCGTCCATTCTGTGTCTCCAATAGTTTAGCTAACCGTGCACATCTGACCTCGTAGTGCTTTCTCCATTGAGTAAGACCATATCCTTAGAAATGGCTGTATAGTTCTGCTTTCCTCTTTCTACCAAAATCTCCTTCCTCTCCAGTTGGATCACGGAACTGTTACAAGAGAATCGCAGTCTCCCACAGAACGGTGCACTTCTCACGGAGCATCTCTTTGTGACTCCTTTTCCTCACGGAAGCCTGTGAAATCCCACGAAAATGCTCCTTTCACAGAGAGCCTGAGCAAACCTCTGTACAAGGGAACACCTAGTTTCCTTTTTTCCGAGATTAGACGTTTTTCACTGAAAACAACTCTATAGTCTCCTAACCCGCCCTTTTTACAAATTGCAGAACTTCTGCAATAAGAAGATTGAATATCACCGAAGATCCCGGATTTCACATCCAAAGAGTACACTCCACAAAGATGTTTCCCTGTTTGGCACTTTTGCTGTACGAATGACCCTCAGAACACACGACAAAACTGCTTCCATGCCAGATTAACATCCTCAACACAACTAATCTTATACCTGTTGTCTCTCGACGAATAGCGTGTTTTCCTTTGAAATAGCCTTATATCGTCAAATTCCCTGCTTTTTCGAAATTGCCATCTTTGCCATTTGGTATCTTCAATCAGCACCAAGAAATGGGTCCTGCAAAAAAATGCAGAACACTACCCTGAAGAAGCATCCTCTATGAGAATTCCTTTCCCGTAGGAAGCCAAGGCAAATAAAAACCTCTACATAAAATTTCCGTACAGAGCTATATTCAAAGCTGTACCATCGACGTCTAGATTTTTCTTGCTGGGAAAAAAATCGTTTTAACGTTGAAAAACGCTTGGTAACTCTCCATTATCCCACTTTCTGCGAAATCTTACTACTTCTCCACGTAGAAGCTAGAAAAGTGACCACTGCATCTGAGTCTACTAATGAAACTCCGTACGTTCTACCTTGGATGCTTTTTGCTGTTCCTTTTACTGGAAAGAGTGAGAAGAAACCGTACTCTTGGCTGCCATACACAGATTTATAAATCCCGAGCACAGATGAAATTCTGGCTGCTTTCTCTCAGATGCACGGAAGCTTTTGGACTTTGTACCTGTTGCCATCGCTGAGGACCCTTTAATACGAACATGCCCTGCTTCTCCACTGAGAAGCCTTGACGTATCGCCACCGTATCCGACCCTAAACCTGATGGCATGCATCGCCTTGAGAACCATCCCTGAGAGACATCATTTTCTCGTTGAGGGCAATGCAGACAAACTGTTTATAAGGCTTGCATACAGAGATTTTTAAACCAACCTTACAGAACGAGCTTCTAGCTGCTATCTTTCATGCGTTTGGGGGTGTGTTCAGCTGAGACATTTTATGTCCTCCAACCTAGCGAGTTTTTAAAATTGCCCTTCATTTAAACTTAGAAATTGAGACATGTTACCATAGAATTGGGTTCCTTCTGTTAGGCAGCATCTTTCTATGAGCTACTGAAAGTGTATGGTTTTTTATCAAACATGTGTGGAGAGTCTGCCAATTCAACCTCCATACACAGAGTTAGGATAACATGTCCAAAGTGAACCCCCAGATGTTTTCTGTGATAGAATAGAGGGGTTTTCATTGGAAAAAGTTCCTATTGCCCATTACCCTCTTTTCCCACGAAAATGTCATACTTCTGTTCTTAGAGGCTTGAAAACATGACCAGAGATCGAGTTCTTTCCCCAGAATGAAACACCCCCTCCTAAACCATAAGCATCTCCATGTTAATATCTTTTCTTTTGGAAGCAAGAGAAACAAACAGAAAATCTTCCCTGCAGAGAGTTAAGCAAACCTATATACAACAGATCTCTAGCTGCTTCCTTTCAGGACGAGATGTGATTCCAAATTAAAAAGCTTCATTTTTCCCCCACTAACCCCTTGGTACAAAATTACATATTTTCTCCACCAAATGCTCTGAGAGGGACCAGAGAATCTGGGTCTACAAAGAAAAGCAGGACACCGTCCTCAAACTCCTCTCTATTTGACAGGTTTCCTATTCAGAAGCTTTTGAGAACCAACTTTACAATAATGCTTCCTACATATCTAACTCGCCCTTACACCAAGTGGTCATCTCTCTGACCTTTGCTGAGAATATAAGTGTTTTTAATATAAAGAGCTTTACATAGGCAATTAAGCCTGGTTGCGACCATGTCAATCCTCTGCACTTAGCCTGTTAGAAGTATCCATGGAGAAAGGTTTCTGCACCAGACACGATCTACGCATACGAAGGAGCATCTCTATGACGATTCTTTAGTGATGGATCCCTTGGAAAACCCAGAAACCCACGGCTTTCATGGCAGAGTTTTTCAGCAAACTGCACCAAAGTGACATGCTACCTGTTTTCTCTTCCTGGGAATTAAACTGTTTCAACTACGGACAACGTTAATTTTCCATTTCCCGCTCTGTACGACGTTGTGTTTCTTGTACAATTAGGTTAGAATGTGACCAGTGAACCTGGTCTACAAGTGAAAGTGGTACCTTCCTAGGGATGCTTTTCCATCTGCCTCTGCTAACTCATCAAAGCAATGAAACTAACGAATGTGCATTCCCACAGATTAAGGCATTCGACACAGTGAATTCCAGTCTTTCTCTCAGAAAATTCGAGTTTTTTGACTGCGTCACAGTTTCCCTTGCCCAAAGACCCACTTGCTAGAAGTCCTCTTTTCCACTGGAAGCTATTCAACCGAAAGATTCTGTTACGACTCAGAACATGACTGTCCTGATGAAGCGCCTCTGGATACATTTACTTGTAGAAGGCTAGATAACAATCTCTTCATGTTTCCATACACAGGGTTTAAGACAGCAGACACAACTGAACATCCAGCTGCTATCTTTCATTGAGAATGACGTGTTTTCTCTGGTCCCCGTTTATGGCCCCCAAGCTGACGATGTACCAATTTCCCATTCCCCTTCCCTTACAGCTTGGACCGTTATCCCTTCAATCTAGATCTCACCTGAATTCCACACTTCCCGGATCACTTGACCTCTTATCACTTTCCCATCAAACATGTGCAACAGACCGTCCTGTCTTGGTCTCCAATAGTTAAGCTAAACCGGTGCACATCTGACCTCGGAGTGCTTCCTCTCATTGAGTCAGACCATATGCTAGAATGGCTTATCAAGTCTGCTTTCCTACTTTCTACCAAATCTCCTCCCCTCCAGTTGGATGACGAACTGTTACAAGGAATCCGCAGTCTCCCACAGAAACGGATGCACTTCTCAACGGAAACCTCTTGTGAACTCCTTTTTCCTCACGGAAGCCTGTGAATCCCACGAAAATGCTCCTTTCACAGAACTCAGCAAACCCTGTACAAGGGAACCCTAGTTGCACTTTTTTCACGAGATAGACGGTTTTCACTAAAACAACTCTATAGTCTCCTAACCGCTTTGTACAAATGCAGAACTTCTGCAATAAGAAGCTTAAATACACCAAAAAATCCGGATTTACATCCAAAGAGTACACTTCCACAAGAATTTTTTTCCCTGTTGGCACTTTTCTGTACGAATGAATCCCGAACACACGGACAATACTGCTTCCCTCCACAGATTAACTCCTCAAAACAACTAATCTTATACCTGTTGCTCTTCGACGAATAGGCGGGTTTTTTCCCTTTTAAATAGCCTTATATCGTCAAATTCCCTGCTTGTTTCGAAATTGCCATCTTTGCCATTTGGTATCTTGCAATCAAGCACCAAGATGGGGTCCTGCAGAAATGCAGAACACACCCTGAAGAAGCCTCTCTATTAAATTCCTTCCTAGGAAGCCAGGCAAATAAAAAACCTTACATATATTTTCCGTACAGAGCTATATTCAAACTGTACCAGTCGGAACGCTATATGTTTCCTTGCTGGGAAAAAAAATCGTTTTACGGGAAAAGCTTGGTACCTCCATATCCCACTTCTGCGAAATCTTACTACTTCTCACGTAGAAGGCTAGAAAAGTGACCACTGCATCTGAGTCTACAATGAACTCCGTACGTTTTTACCCTTGGATCTTTTTCGCTTTTTCCTTTACTGGGAAGAAAATGAGAAGAAACCGTACTCTTGGCTGCCATACAACAATTTTGAAATCCCGAGCACAGATGAAATTCTGGGCTGCTTCTCTCAAGCACGGAAGCTTTGGTTTGTACCTGTTGCCATCGCGAGTGACCCTCTTAATACGAACATGCCCTGGCTTCCCACTGAGAGCCTTGACGTATCGCCACCGTATCCGACCCAAACCTGATGGCATTGCAATCGCCTTGAAGAACATCCCTGAATACATCATTTTCTCGTTTTAGGCAAGGCAGACCACTGTTATTAAAGGCTTGCATACAAAATTTAGCCACCTGTCCCGAACGGAGCTTCTACTGCTATCTTTCATGCCCTTAGGGTGTTTCACGGGGACAATTTTATGTCCTCCAACCAGCGTTTTTTTAAATTGTTCCCTTCATTTAAACTTAGAATTGAGACATTTACCATAGAATCGGGTGTCCTTCTGTTAGGCCGCATCTTTTCCCATGAGCACCTGAAAGTGCTAGTGGTTTTTTTCAAGCATGTGTGGAGATCCTGCCCCAATTTACCTCCATACACAGAGTTTTGGGTAACATGTCCAAAGTGAACCCCAATGTTTTTCTGTATAGAATAGAGGGTTTTCATTGGAAAAGAGTTCCTATGGCCCCTTTTACCTCTTCCTCGAAAAGTCATACTTCTGTTCTTAGAGGCTTGAACATGACCAGAATCGAGTTTCCTTCCCACAGAAATGAAACCCCCGTCCTACCTAAGCATCTCCTGTTAATATCTTTACTTGTGGAAGCAAGAGAAACAACAAACTACTTCCCTGCAGAGAGTTAAGCAAACCTATATACAACAGATCCTTTGCTGCTTTCCTTTCAGACGGTTGGGGGTTTCCCAAAATTAAACAGCTTCATTTTCTTCCACCCAACCCGCTTTGGGCCAAAAATTTCAATTTTCTCCCCCAAATGCTCTGAAGGGGGACCAGAGAAGCTGGGCCTCAAGAAAAGCACACGCCCAAAGCTCCTCTCTATTTGACAGTTTTTCCTATTCAGAGCTTTGAGAAACCCAAATGCCAATAATGCTTTCCCTACACAATTCTAACTGCCCTTACCCAAGTGGTCCTCTCTCTGACCTTT
This sequence comes from Daubentonia madagascariensis, assembly GCA_023783475.1. Taxonomy (NCBI): domain Eukaryota; kingdom Metazoa; phylum Chordata; class Mammalia; order Primates; family Daubentoniidae; genus Daubentonia; species Daubentonia madagascariensis. The sequence goes on from JAKFHU010002557.1 coordinate 17,572, forward strand.
GCTGAAATAGAATTGTGTTTATATGAAAAGAGCTTTACATAGGGAGCAATTAGCCTGGGTTTCTACACCTTTCAATCCTCTGCACTTAGCCTGTTAGAAGTATCCCTGGAGAAAGGGTTTCTGCCCCAGACACGATCTACCATAAACCCGGGACTCTCTAGACGATTTTTTAGTGATGGATCCCGCGGGAAAAACCCCAAACCTACGGCGTTCATGCAGAGTTTCAGCCAAAACTGCCCAAAGTGAACATCTACCTGTTTCTGCTGGGAATTAAAACTGTTCAACTACGGACAACGTTATATTTTCTTTCCATTTTCCCTCTTCGTACGACGTTTGTTTCTTGTCAAATTTGAGTTTAAAATGTGACCAGTGCCCCGGTCTACAGTGAAAGTGTGTACCCTTCCGTAGGTGATGCTTTTCCATCTGACCTCTCTACTCATCCAAAACATGAGAACTTAATGCCCCTTACCCAATTCCTTCTTGTTTGGAAATGTTTTTGTTTATTGAAAACTTTCATAGGGACAAAGCCCGTTTTCCCCCCAATCCTCGACACCGAGAAGATCATGGGGAAATTTCCCCCGAAGAAAACCAGGGCCCTTTTAAATTTTTTTATATATCCCCGGGAAAAAACCCAAATTTCCTTTTAAAAAGCCCCTTTTATCGTCAAAAATTTCCCTTTTCTTGTTTTTAAAAATTTCCATCCCTTTTCCATTGGAAACTTCAATCACACCCAAGGGGAATGGGGGCCTGCAAAAAATGCAGAACACAAACCCCCAAGAACAGCTCTAGGGGAATTTTCCCTTTCCCTAAAAAAGGGGCCCAAAGGGAAATAAAAAAACCCCTACCCTATATTTCCGTCAGACTTATT
>JAKFHU010002559.1:0-10888 GCA_023783475.1 Daubentonia madagascariensis
AATGGGCCCTCCCAAAGCCTATATTGTTAAGGTTTTTTTTTTTTAAACAAAAAAAAGGTTTTTGGATTTTTTTCAAAAAAAGGGGCCCTTTTTTCATTATTGAAAGGATCATATAATTTTTTTTTCTTGGGTTTTTTATATGGGGAATTAATTATAGATTTGGTAGTTTAACCATCCCTGATCCGGGGGAAAAAAGCCCACCCGATAAAATTGGGTTTTTTTTTTTGATTGGCTTTTTAATTCGGGTTTTCAAGGATTTATTTAGAATTTTTGCATCCTTTTCTAAGGGAATTGTCTTATTTTTTTTTTTTTTGTTGTGTCCTTTTCCCGGCTTTTGGGATAAAAGGGGTATTGGTTCGTAGAAGGTTTGGGAGGTTCCCCCTTTGGATATTTTCCCTTAATTTCGGCGTAAGGGGACCGGTTTTCTTTGTAGGCCCGGTGGGAATTTGGTGTTAACCCATTTTGGCCGGGGTTTTTTTTGTGGGTAATTTTTTAATTTCTGTTTTCAATTTCGGTTTCTTGATATTGGTTGTTAGAATTCAGGTTTTTTTGGGGTTTAGCCTAGGGAGTTTAGGTGTTTTTAAAAATTTGTCCATTTCCCTCCAGGGTTTTCCGGGGTTTGGGGGGCATTTGAGATTTTTTTATATTCCAAAAATGATGTTTTGTATTTTTCCCTGGTTTGTTGTGATTTTCCCTTTTTCATTTCAATTGACTTATTAAGTCCTTTTTTTTTTGCTTTTGGTAACCTGGGAAGTGGCCCTTTCTATTTTGGGGTTTTTCTTTTAAAGAAAACCCGCTTTTGGGTTTTTTGATCTTCTTTTTTTTCTTTTGTTTCGATTTCATTTAATTTGTCTAAATTTTTTGGGTTTTTTCTTTTTTTTCTGCTGGTTTTTGGATGCTTTGGGTCTTCCTTTTCCATTTCCCTTTAAAATATTTATTAGTTTACTGATTTGTGACTTTTTTGTTTTTGGGGTGGAGGAATTTTGGGGTTTTTAAATTTTTTCCCCTAAGATGCTTTTTCTTTTTACCCACGATTTTTTATAATTGTGTCCCCCCTTTTGTTTTTTTGATGAAGCCTTTTGATTTATTTTTAATCTCCTCTTTTTACCCAATATCAATCATCAATGTTGTTTTTTTTCCAAGTTTTTTTTGGGGGAAATGTGAGTTTCGTTTGGAAAATTTATATTAATTTTTTCCGCTTTTGGTCTGAAAATACTGGTTTTTTTTTCTATTTTTTTTAATTTTTTTTTAGACTTTTTGGGGGGCCCAGGGGTGGTCAAATTTTTGAGAAAGGTTCCATGACTATGAAAAGAAGTATATCAGTGTTTTTTTGGGGGGGAGTTTTCTTTGATATCGTTGGCCCCAAATGTTTTTTAGGTTGTTTGGTTTTTTTATTTCTCATTTAATTTTTTTTTTGGAGGGTTTTGTTTCCCGTTCCTTTAGTGGGGGGTTGAAATTCCCCCGCAATTTTGGCATTCCTCTTATTATGTTGTCTAGTCTAGCAGCTTTGCTTTAGTAAACCGGGTGCTCCGTTTTGGGTGCATAAATTTTTGGATTTTTAAAAACCCCTTTGAAATTTTTTTCCCCTTTACCACTATAAGTGGGCCAATTTTTTTTTTTTTTTTTCCTTCCTTTTCTTTTAAATTTCTTTAAAGTTGATGTAAACTGAAAAGAGGATGGGTATCCGAATTTTTTTTTGGTTTCCATTTGCCGAAAAAATTTTATTCCATCCTTTCACCGTTGGGGGGAATTGGGCTTTGGGGGTTGGAAAGGGTGTTTTCCCGAAGGAAAAACAGATACTTGGTTTGTATTTTTTTTTAACCATTCAGCCAAACCTATGTCTCTTCAAGGGCAGTTCAAAAACCAGTTTTCATTTTTGAGAAATTGGGTTTTTTGGGGGAAATTTCTGATTTTTGGTTTTGGGGGGTATCTTTTTTTTTAAACCCCTTGCGTCATTGTGGGAAACTTTTTTTTGGGGTTTTACCTTTTCAAAAATTTTCCCAAAAGGGGGGTTTTTGTTGCCGGTTAGGGTAAATGCCCGGCAAAACCCTTTTTTGCAAGGGGGGTTGGATTTCGCAAAAAATTTCCGTTTATTTTTACTGGAAAGGTCTTTTTTTCTCCCTCATATAAAAGCTTAGTTTGGCAGATACAAATTCGGGGGGGCCCTTTTTTTTTTGTTTTAGGAGGTTATGATGTCTCCCCATTCCCCCTTTTGGCTTGTAAGGGTTTTCAGTTGAGAAATTCGTTAATCTGGGGGTTTTCCCTTTGTGGGTTTCCCTCCTTTTTTTTCTTACAGCTCTGAGGAGTGCCTTTTTGTGTTTATTTTGGTTTCGGGCTAAAAAATTATTGGGGGTGTGAATGCCTTTTCACCGGTTGACCCCCCAGGAGCCTTTTGCCCCCTTGTATTTGGGATGCGGATTTCGGGAAACCCAGGGAAAATTTTTCCCTATTTTTCCTTAAAAAAAAAATTTTCCGCCCATGAAAATTTTTCCTTCCCTCTCCCTCGGGGTACCTATTACCCTTATTTTTTGGCCTTTTTTACAAAATCCCACATTTCTTGTATGTTTTTTCCCTGTTTTTGTTTTTTTTGTTCTTTCTCTTCGGGTTTTTATTTAGTGCATAGGACGGTTTCTAGCTCTGAATTTTTTCCTTGCGGGTTTCCAGCCTTTTTTAAAGGGTTTTCCCACTGTGTTTTGTAGCCCTTGAATGCTTTTTCATTTTGGGTTTCTATTTTTTTTTTCCTTTAAATTTCTATTTTTTTGGGAGTTTTTTCATTTTTTTCTTGCATTTTTCTTGGGGTTTCTTTTTTGGTGGGTTTCCCAAATTTTCCCTTTTGGAATTTTTCATTGGGGTTTCCCTTAAAAAAATAATAAACGAAATTCCTTTTTGTCATTCAAACCCTTTTCTTTTGGGTTGGTTTTCCTTTGCTGGGGGAACTGTTTAATTTTTTTTGGGGGGGTGATTTTTTCACTCTGTTTTCATTTTGCCCTGAGTTTTTTTCGTGGTTTTTTTCTCGGGTTCTTGGTCGAGAGCGGGGGGTGTTAGATTATTTTAGGGGCCCGTCCCCAGACCCCCCAATTTTTTTCCTTGGAAAAGCCGGGGGAAAGAAGTAGGGGCCCTGTATTGCCTTAGGTGTATTTTGAAAAGGTTTGTTGGTCTTGATTTTTAACTCTACCTGTGGTCTTTCCTCTTCCCAGTGGAGTTTGGTGAAAATGACCTCCCACGGGGGCTTGAGCTAATGGATTGTATTTGGAAATGGGGTCCCCCCGGGTTTCCTATTAGCTTTGGTTTTTCGGTTTTGGGCCGTAGCAGACTCTGATTCCCCGTTGGGGTAGGAAAACCCCGTGCTTTGGGAGGGGGTTTTTTACTCCTAGGGGTACTTTGCCCCCGCTCCCTTTTAGGTTTTGGTAGAAACACAATTTTTCCCTTTGGGGTGCGTGGGAGGGGCTGAGTTTGGGGAAAAATTTTCCCCAGCTCAGGGTTTTTTCCTCTAGCCCCGTGTGGCTGCCCTTCTGATGTGGGGTCTCCGGCGTGAAATGGTTGATTTGGGGGGGTTTTTTTCCCCTTTTGTACCCCCTTTTCCCCCCCTAGACCTCAAAGGGGAGGGAGGTGGGGGCCCTCTCTTCCCCCCAGCTTAAACCGGGGGGATGTTCCCAAGGGGGGGGGGGAGATAAATGGGGGAGCTGGGGGCCCCTTGGGGGGGGGCAAATTCCCCCAGAAGGGGGGCAGGTTTTGGGGAGTGCTTGGGGCAGCCTTTGGGTCTTTTAGGTATTTTGGGTTTTCATGGAACCCAGCCCGTTATATCAAAGAGCCCCATGGCCCCAAAAATTTTTAAAATGACGATCTCTGGGGGGACAGGGGGGGGACCTGAGGGGGGGGGGGGGGCACTAGGACCCGGGACGGAGGGAGTTTTCCCCAAAGGGCCGAGTGGGGTAGCAGAAACCCGAAGGGGAGCTGCAAAAATTTAAAAACTCAAAAAGGGCCCCCCTTTTAAAAGTTCCGGGATTCCCCGTCCCCCCTGGAACCCACGGATGCCCCTTTTCCCTGGCCCACCACAGGCAAACCGTCTCGCGCCCATCGATGAGCCCTTGGCCTGGGCTGGGCGGAGACTAGAGACGCGCTCACTGCTCCGCGCGTGCGGCTTGTAAAGATTGCGTCCGGATCCGCCAGCCTGGCGCACAGACCTGCTCCGCTGGCGCCGTATCGCAGTTTTTCTCGCGCGCCGGTTAGTTGTAGCCCCCTCTGGGCGCGTCCCGCTCTCCGATAAACTCCTGGGCCCAGTCCCGCGGACTTCTAGTGTCGCCGGCCGGCCTGCGTGTTCCCCGCACTGTTGCCGGGAATTGAATCTCGGTCCCCCGCCCGTTCCCTCTCCACCCTCGGCAGTCTCCTGTATTTGCAGCTGCGAGTTTGTCTGTCTTGGCACCTTCCTCCTCCCTCCACAGTCTCGCCGCCCGAGCACCGCTCTGGTCCAATCTGGGCTTGTTCCCTGACTGCGTGTATGGTAGGGCGCAGGACCGCTTGGGGGGCAGGTCGCGCTGCTCCGACCTTGTAGTGCGTCCTCCCCGAGCTCTTTGGCCTCTATTGTGCTCCCGTGCCCCTCCGATTTTGTGAAAATTTTGTACCTGTTTTCTTGGGCTGGGCGTTCGGCGTTTCGCGTTCCGGCAATGCTGTTTTTGGAGTGAGCGTCCGTGTTCGCCTCATGCCGCGGCGTTCTTCACCCCCTTTCTGGAGCGGTAATGTGGGAGGACCCTATCACACCGCCATTTTTTCTATATATCGCAACTGCTTTAACAAAGTTCATTGCTGTTTTTTCAATTATAGTATTGAACAGGGGTGAGTTCATTTAAAAAGGTTGTGTTCACTGATTCAATCATTTTTTCTCTCATTTTGGAAGATGCAAGCAAAATATGGAAGATATATCATACTGAATAGATATTTTGGCATAATATTAACTGTGATAATCTTTTATCCAGTTCCAGTTAATACATGGCAATAAAAGTAGATAAATGTGAATATGAAATATGACTTTTCTATGACTGAGTGCTAAAGGAGTATTGGATGTTAGAAGTAAACATAGTTTTAATTAACGGAATTATAGCTTAAAAAATTTAGAAGATCAGTTTGGATTAACTTAGTAGAGAGTAGGTTCTTCTGCTATAATAACAAGCCTCAACACCTCAGTCAGATTTAAAAGATATATAACATTTTTTTTTCTTGCTCACACTGTCCATCGAGATTTTCTTGGGGGGTTCCTCCTCTTCTACACTCCTCTCCTGCAGGACCAATCTCAGGAAGCATAACACTTTCATGCATCTGGTGATTACCTAGCATGAAATAAAATGGGGATCATGGCAATTAAACTGCTCCTCAGCTTCCATATGGAAAACATAATCAGCCCTCCGTATGCATGCGTTCTTCCATCATGAATTCAACCCAAAAAAAACATGGGCTTGAAATTATTCGAAAAATAAAACAAAAAAATGACAGTACACAATAAGACATACAATGTAAAGACATCATATAATAACTACTACCTAGCATTTACATGTCTTAGGTATTATAAGTATCGAGAGATGATTTTAAAGTATACAGGACGATATGCATTGTTATTTGCAAATACCTACACCATTTTCCAGCAGGGACTTCACAATCCGTTGGTTGTTCTATCTGTGGAGTCCTGCAACCAGTCCCCATGGAACCTTAGGACTACTACATTAATTCTGCTTGACTTTTCACTTGTTACAGCAAATCACATGGTCACACACAACCCAAACTTCAAAGTGAAGGGAAGTACAATCTGACCATGCAAAGGGAAACTGGAGAGGGCGTGAAATGTATCTTAGAACCAAATGACTATCAGAGTAAAATGATGTAAATTCAGCCTTTCATACAGAAAGGCAACGCATTGGGTGATTGGCATGTGCGGTGACAGTAGTTTGCTTTGAAAATCAAGCTTGACATATTTCAACACTGTGAGAACAAAAGAGTGAAACCCTCAAGTGTCCTGGCTTCTTAAGAGGTTGTTTTTCATAATGAGAAAGTCATGGTCTCATATTTCTCAAGGGCTGTCACTGCCCTGCTCCAACTCTATTATCATGTGAGTGAGGACGCTTCAGTTTGAGAACAGTCCCTTAGTCGGAGTCCTTCATCATATCACCCTTGATAGAACTTAATAACCTCAACTCATCACCCAAGAGGGTGGCATTCTTTGTTTTTAGGGCTTAGCTTACCTCTTAAAATCATGTACTTGCGGTGTCCATATGCACTAAATTGTCTTTTATGAAGATACTCTGCTGTGGTTGTGGTTCATGTCCGAAGAGCCTGGTAGGCAGAGTCATTCCTGAATCCCAGTCTGGACTTATGGTGCTTTCTGCATAATCTCACAAGCATTTGGTAAAAATCTCCTTTGCCTTGGGCATTGTCCCTGAACCCACATATTAGCACGCATTGGATATGTACTTCAAATTGCTTCATACTGAAAATGCGTATATTCACCCTCCCTTTCACCGTGCTTTGTGGAGTCATTGGTTCAGGTGCTTCAGGCCTCCAGGTATGTGCTATAAGCCTTCGTTTCCCATGCCTAAAGACAAAAGGACAGAAACTTAGTGTCAACCGTTTTTCACTATTTTCCTGACGGTAGGCACAGTGAGAAGAAATGAAAGAGTAGACAGGAGAGAGGTTTGAAATATAGAAAGAAACTACAAATGTGAAATTAGAGCATTCCACCCTCAAGAAAATACAGCTTTTAATCACTTATTAGTGTTTTCAACGTTGAACTAGAAGTCTAGCCAGGCCATAAATGAAGAAATTGAAATAAAGCATAAAGATTGGGAAGAGGCGAATTGTCCTATTGTGGATTTTATGCTCATCTACTTAAAAATGAAAGATCATCATTATTTGAACCATACGAAGTTCCATCAAGTGGGCCAGAAACCCAAGGAACACGTTTAGAAAATTGGCAAAAACCAAATTAATGAACACAACACATTCATTCCAAATAATTGTATATAATTTATGAAGATGCTGAAAAGTTTCTGTCTAGAACTAGAACATTTCTATTTTGGTCCTGCGTCTTCAGGTTCAAATGGGGCTAACAATATACCGACATAATCTTTAAACAGTTAACTTTCTTTATTTGTGTCTTCCTTTTCACTGTTTAAACTTTTTCCAAAAATATTACTATGCAATAAAAGTTTTTTGGGGTCAAGCATCCCACCCATAATGGCAAGTTTGTTTTCCACATCTGGTTCCTTTTCCTTTTCTTTACCTTCCTCCTTTACAGTCTCTTGTGCCCTGACTTTGGATCCACAATGATGGCGCTTTGCCTCCTTGGTCATAGATATTTCTTTCTCTTCCTGGAACATGTTTCTTTAGTGCAGGTTTGGTTTATTGAAAACGATACTGGCTTTGGACTCAGATACTAGAGTAAGCTATTTAACCTCTTTGTGTCTCATTTCCTTCCATCACTCATTCTGTGAAATGAAAGGATAATAACTGCAACACATGTGATTGAGATTTGTCTTTAAGTGCCTCGAGCAGAAGGTGTTGTTCAAGAGATTCGCCCCCAGGGCCAACCCTGCCCACTGTTTCTCCGTTCGGGGCCGAAGAACACCATGCAAAATCACATAAAATGCAGTTATAGTTTGGTATACTGGTGAAAGACTCAGGTCGCACATCAGAGGAAACTTTTGAAAGCAAACAGTATTTGTGTTCATGTTTATTTTATTTTGGTAAGACTAATCTTATATATATCACACACACAGAGTAAGGATATGAATTTCCTAAAGCATACAGCTCACTAGACTCTTTATAGCATATACATTGTTCGTCATATCACTTCTCAGTCAGTACTACCCCCTATTATGCTTTATATTCTAACTTTATCGTATGGTGGAGAACACAAAGAAGCATTAAGATGTAGGCCTTTGCCCTGGCAGATAGCCTCTGCTCTCAATACTACCTGACTTTTTTTTTGCTGTCTTGGCCAAGTCATTATACCTGTTTTGTCAATCCTGTTGCGTCTAGACTACATTGACCCTAAGATAATGTTCACAGACCGGTGAGAAATTTTAGAAAGCTGTTATTGAAAGAAACTTTCTTGTGAATCCAGACGCAAGTACTCAGCTAGTGTGCCCATTACTACTTTTTACGTGGGTTTTCCATTAGCGACAGTTATTCCAGTGCAGTGTTAAGCCTTGGCGCTAAGGAGGTTGAAGGATGGAGTCAGCTTTGGTATATTATTATGATTTCCTCCTATAAGCAGGTTTTAGAGCCAACACATTCCTATTCGTTGTCTTAGCTAGCACCAATAAGGAGCTTTTCCATTGTGTCAAAAAAAAATCTCAGTCCCCCCCATGGGCCTTTGTGAAGCAAAGCTTAGGAGATAGAGGCTTTTGCGTGTTTACTCTATATACCAGAGAAATATTTGGGTCAAGTATTTCTCTTTGAGTGGATTTTTAAAAATCCACTATGCATGAGGAGTATATTGACTTTTATGATTGACTTCATTCTTACAACAATTTGCAATCTCTAAATTGAGCGATAAGTTTAAGAGGAAAATCATTTTTTCTGAAAAAATTCTGATGATTTTTTTCCAGCTTCATCACACCGTCCTGGCCAAGCTCTGTTTTATCACCACATTTTTTTTTTCTACAAATGAAAACTCGTCCTTAGGAGTCAGCTTTGGAGGCGAGATCTTTACACAACTTACCTTCAGCAAACATTTCTTCCAATAGGTTTTTAATGCCTTGTTCTCCTTGTTTCCCCCAACCTCTCTAGTCCTTTTATTTTCAGTCCCCTTTTTGAGGGGCACTCCCCTCCCCTTTTAACTACAAATTTTTTTCCTTTAGAGTTTGTTGATCCTCTTTTTTTCCCCCCTTACATATCTTCTGAGGGAAAAAATTTTTCTATTTTAAAATTTTTTTTGATTTCTAAATTTGTAATAGTTTTCCCGGTACATGGGATAATCTGATTTTCATTCTTAATTTTTTAAAGATCAAATCAGTGTTTTTTGGGGGAAAACCCCCTCACCCAAAAAATTTGGGTTTTTTTTTTGTAGAATCATGTGAATTTTTTCCCCTCTAGCCATTTTTAAATGTATAATCTTTATTGTAAAATTAAATTACCCCACAGATTAAACTAGGTTTTAAATTTTTTTATCAAAAAGTGTTTGTACCCAATGAAACAATATGCCCCAAAAGAAAAATCAATTTTAATGTCCAAAACTTATATCTTTTTCTGCCCCCCCCCAAAAAAACCCTATGATTGCCCACCTTAACTTTCCATTTGTTGGCACTCCGGAACCCTAAAAAATTTCCCATCCAAAAAAAACCTTACAGGAAAATTTTTTGTACTTACCCCCCCCCCCAAACCCCTTTTGCTCCTCTATCAGTGCTCTCTATATCTGTGAAAATTCTGAGTTTTCCACCCAAATAAGGACTTATTTTTGCCCCTTTTGTTTTACTCCTGTCACCAAGCCTTCTATGTTGCTGTTGCTTAAATATCTTCTAAAAAATATCTTATTTCTCTACCTCTTCCTGGTCTAACCTACAAAAAATTCATGTCGGCCTGGGAAACTAAAATGGTCACTTTTTATTCTAGTTCCTTTCATTTCCCACACAGCCAGAGTGATCTCCTGTTCAACAATTAAAAACATTTTTAAATGTGGGGCATCTTATTTCCCCTACCCTCCTCTTATCCCCTTTTTCTCCCAATTGGGGTCCTGGGCTTTTTTCGTTTTTTCAAAATATCATTCTCCTTCTGCTAGGGGTTTTTGGAATACTTTTTCTTTTTAAAGTGGACTCTTTTTCCCTTTTTTTAAAAAAATCTTGTCCTCCAAAGATGACTAAAAATGTCTTTTCCCCAGGGAAGCACCCCCAAGTCCTTTCCAGGTCAGTTCCCCTCCATGAAAACCCTGTCAACTGGTTCCTTTCCTTCAAAGTGCTTGATTTGGATTTTCATTTTTTGTTTTTGATTTTTTTTTTTTTTAGCTGAAAATTTATCTTCACAGACTAAAAACCCCATAGTATTGGAAAAAATGTTCATAATAGATGACAAATCATTTTACATAGAGTGTTGTATTTAGTTGGTTCTTGATAAGCATTTTTAGAATGCGTGATCAGCAGTGCAAATGCCATAATTTTAGGGGAAGGTACTGTGGTCCTTGGGGCAAGCGGAATTTTTTTTTTTCTTTTAGTGCCCCCAAGCTCACCCCATATTTTCCATTCTGTTGAAGGAGGAATATATTCTTCCGGAGCTCTGGCCAAAAAGGGAAAAGGGGCTTTGAAGGAAAAAGGGGGCACGGTGGAGACTTTAGGGAAGGGTAGGGATGGTAAGGGGGTACTTTTCCCTTTTAGCTCCTGGTCTTTTTGGGTTTTTCCCAAAATTGCTTAAACGTGCTTTTCAGCTTTTAAAGCATCAGAATCAAAGGGGGCGTGTTAAAATCAGATTCCTGTGGGCCCCACCCCCCGAGTCCCTGATTCATAGTTTGGGGATAGGGTTAGATTTCATTTCCCATTTTTGGGTTGCTAGGGGGCTGGTGTGGGGCCGCAGTTGAAGAACCACTGTGGCCCCGAAACCCTTTTTGCGGGAAAAAAACCAGTCCCAGACTAATTCCCCCTGGGAAGGGGTCCCATACCAGCTGTTTAATGCTCTAATCTGAAATTTATGTAATCACAGGATGGACATTGGAGGTGGAGTATGTCCCTGAGATTCCTAGTTTTGGGGGATTTTGAAAAATTTTCATTACTTACCCCAAAATTTAAAATCTCTGTTGGATTTCCAAAAAAGTAAAATGTTTTGTCACACTTTTCCGGGTTTCAAGAAATTTCAGAATAGCAATTAGAGTGTGTAAGAAAAGAAAAACCCGATATTTTTGTTTTTTTGGGCA
>JAKFHU010002560.1:0-18381 GCA_023783475.1 Daubentonia madagascariensis
TAAATTTAAAAAAATTAAATGTGGTTTTCCATGGGGGGTGGAAATTTTGAAAAAGTGAGGAATGGACAGAGGCCCTTTCTACACATGGGTGTTTTTTTTTTTTTTTTTAACTTTAAAATTTTGCTAATAATTGCCTATTAAAAAATTTTTAAATTAAAAAAATAACCAGAAAAAAAAAAAAACCTCTATAGAACAAGAACTAAAAGAACGAGAAGCAAGAAAAAAAGAGGGAAAAAGGAAATTTTTTTTTTCAGGGGTTTTTTTTGGGGCCCCCTAAAATTTGGGGTTTTCCCGAGCAAATTTTACTATTTTTCCCCATCAAACCCAAAATTCCCGGGGCCCCCCAATTAACCTTTTTCCCCCCCTTTTTTTTTTTTTTTACTTTTTTTTTTTTGGGGGGTTCTTTTTTAAACCCCAATCAGACATTGTTTTTTTTTTTTTTATTTTATGAATTTTTTTTAGCTTTTTTTACACCTTAGAAAAATTTTTTTCCCCCCCCATTTCCTTCTTGCACCTCCCCCACACCCCTGGAAACCTTTTTTATTTTTTCTTGAAAAAAGTAAAACCCTTTAAACCCTTTCCTTTTTTAAAAAAATTTTTTTTTGGTGCTAAACCTCCTTTTTTTTTTTTTTTTTTCTGGAAAAAGTTTTTTTTTTATTTCATCCTTGGGTTCCCCAAGGGGTAGGTTTTTTTTCCCCGGGGAAGAGAGATGAATTTTTTGGGGACAAAAATGTTTTTTTTGGGAAAAAAAAAATCGTGAAGGAAAGCAAGGAAGCAGGTTTGGGGGGAGGAAATTTTAAAACTGCCATGGGGAAAAAATCAAAAAAAAACCTCCCCCCAAACTGGTTTTGGACTCCCGGAGCAAATAATGACCTTCAAAAATGTCCCCCTTTTAGGGAAAAAAAGGCCAGGCCTTTTAAGTCCCCCCCAACAAACCCCTTTAAAAAATTTCCCGGCCCCCCCCCCGGGAAAAGGGGAAAGAAAGGGCCCCCCGATCGGCCGCTTTTAAAATGGTTTTGCTGAAACCCCGCCCTTTTCCCGCAAACTGAGCAGGGAAATCCCCCTTTTTTTTAAAGGGGTCGGCCCGTGGGGCTCCCCCATTGGGTTTCCCCCCCCCCCCCCGGGGGCCCCAAACAAATTTTTTTTTCAAGGGAAAAAAAAATTCTAACAAAAAACCGTTTTATTTTTTTTTTTTTCAACATTTTTTTTTTTAAATTTATTTTTGCCCTTTTTCCCCCTTTCCCCCCCTTTGGGTTTTTTTTAAAATGTTTTTGGAAGGGGGGCCCCGGCTTCCCCCAATGTTTTTTGTTTTTTGTGGTTTGGTTTTTTTTTTTTTTTTTTTTTTTTTTCCCCTTTTTTTCCACAGGCCCCAAAAAAATTTCCCGGTTTTTTTTTGGGGGTTTTTTTTTTTTTTGTTTTTGGGTTTTGGGTTTTTTTTCCCCCCCCCCCCCTTTTCCCCTCTTTTTTTTTAAAATTTTTATTTTTTTTCCCCCCTGGTGGGGGTTTTTTTTTTTTTCCAAACCAAAAATGGGTTTTTTTTTTTTTTTTTTTTTTAAAATTGTTTCCCTTTTTTAGGTGGTTTAAAAATAAATAAAACTCCCCCTTTTTTAAAAAATTCCCCTAAAGGGTTTTTTTTTTTTTTTTTTGGAAAAATTTTTCAAGCCATTTTTTTTTTTCCCCTTTTTTTAAATATCCCCTCCCCCTCCCTACATTTTTCCCCCCTTTAATTTTTCCCCCCCTCCCCCATTTTTTCCCCCGGGTTTTTAAACCCCCCTAAAAGGAACCCCTTTTTTTCGGGGGTTTTCCCTCCATCCCCCCTTTAAAAATCCCCTTTTTTTTTATAATTTTTTTCCCTTTTTTCCCCCCCCCCTCCCTTGGGTGTATTCTGGAAAAAAAACCTTTTTTTTTTTTACTTTAAAAAAATTAACCCAAAATCACTTTAAAAAATTTCCCCCTTTCCCCGGGGGGCCCCCAAAAAACTGGTTTTTTTTTTCTGTTTTTTTTTAAAATTTTCCCCTCCCCCTCCCCCCTTTTTTTTTTTTTTTTTTTTTTTAAAACAGGAAACCCTTGGGCCCCCAAATTTTTTAAAGGCCCCGAAGTTTTTTAAATTGGGGGTTTTCAGGTTCCCCAAAAAGTCCCCTTCCAACTGCCCCCCCCCCAAAAAAAAAAAAAAAACCCCCCTTTGGGGTTTTTTTTTTTGTGGGTTTTTCCCCCTGCCCCCAAACCTCCAGAGGGGCCCCGGGGCCCCGGACAAATGGCCCCAAAAATTTTCCCCCCCCCCGGCCCCCCCCAATTTTTTTTTTTTTTAAACCCCCCCCCCCCCCCCCCCCCCCCCCCCCCACCTCCCCTTCCCCCTTTTTTCCGCCCTTCCCCCTTTTCCCTCCCCTGGCCTTTTAAATTTATCCCCCCCCCCCCCTTTCCCCCCCCCCCCCTTTCCCCCCCCTTGCCCTTTTTGGTTTTTTAAAAATTTTTTAAACCCCCCCCCTAAGCCCCCCCACCCGGGGGGGGCCCCAACCCCCCCCCCCCGGTTTTTTAATATTTTTTTTCCCAACCAAATTCCCCCAACCCAAAGTTTTTTTTTTTCCAAATTTTTCCCAAAAAACCCCGATTTTTGTTTTTTTTTTTTCCCCCCAGAAAAACTTTTTTTAAAAATTTTTAAAAAAAAAAACCGGGCCCCTTTTAAATTTTTAAAACTTTTTCCCTTAAAAGATTTTTGGGGAAGCTTTTTAAATTTTTAAAAAAAAAATTTTTTTTTTTATTTTTTTTAACAAGGAAATTTTCATTAATTTTTTTCCCCTTTTTTCCCCCTTTTTTTTTTTCATAATTTTTTTTACAAAATTTTCCCCCCCCCGGTTTTTTAATACCCCCCCTCCCGGAAAAATTTTTTTTCCCCCAAAACCCCCAAAGGGGGTTTTCCCCATTTTTTTTTTTTTAAATTTTTTTCCTTTTTGGGAAATTTTTTTTTGGCCCTTTTTTACTTTTTTTTTTTTAAAAAAAACCCCCAAAAGCCCCCCAAATCCCGACATCCTCCCCCAAAGAAAAACTTTTTCCCCTTTTTTAGTTTTCATGGGGCCCCCGTTGGGGCCCAAAAAAAAAAAAATTTAAAAAAATTTTTCTAATTTTTTTTACATAAACCAAAAAAAGTTTGGGGAATTTTTTTAAAAAAAAACCCCGCCAGGGAAAAAACCCGGGGAAAAAAACCCCCCCAAAAAAAAAAACCCAAAACTAAAATTTTTTTAAAAATTTAAAAAAAGGGTTTTTTTTTTTTTTTTTTTTAATTTTCTGGGAAATTTTTTGGGGGTCCAGGAAAATAAGGGCCTTTTTTTTCCCTTTTTTATTTGGCCCCCGGTTTTTTTTTCTAAACTAAATTAAAATTTCCCCCCCTTTTTTTTTTTTTTTATATTTGGGGCAACCTTTTTTTCTCATATGGGTTTCCATTTTTTTTTTTTAAAGTAAAGAGAAACTCAAAAAACTTTTTAAAGCAAACAAGTTTTCAAAAAAACCCAGATTTTTTTACAATCTCCCAACCCCTTTTTAAAATTCCTTTCCCCCAAACCCAACTTAAACAAACTTTTTTTAAAAAAATTTTTCTTTTTATCAAATTTTTTTTTTTTTCCCCAAACAATCAACTTCATTTTCCCTAAAAAACCCTTGCTTTTTTTTTTTTCCAACCTTACTTCCCCCTGGTTTTTTTTCTAATATTTTTTTTCATATTATAGTGACAACAGTACTGTCCATAAAAAGGGTTTTTTTTTGAAAAAAAAGAGTAATTCCACCATTAATACATAAAAATCCCACGGTAGGAAAAAGAAATATACAGGTATTCCCCCAAAAAAAAGCTGCCAAACCCAGTCTCCAACTGCCCTGGGGGCCATCCCGTTTATATTATAGGGAACCTAGGGGTAACTTACCCCAACACCGTCCCCCCAATCAAAAAAAAATCAGTTATTTTTTAGTATAATTTTTGGGAAAAAACTGTTTTTTTTGGCCATTCCCCCTCTCGAGGAAGCTCAAATTTTCCCCCCATCTTTCCTGGTTCTAAAAATTAACAGAAAAAGGGGTTTGATATGGGCAAAGCACAAAATGGAAAAACCCAGAGTGGCCCGTAAACCATCCCAAAAAGTTGGACCATTTTTGGGGTGAGGAAAAAACCCAAAGAATTGGGGAAGAAAACTAATAAATTCCCCCTCCTTTTTTTTTTTCCCTTTTTTGATGTGTCCCTTCCATTGGAAAAAAACTGCTTTTCAAATTAGGGAGGGACCTGGGAGGAAAAAAGGCAGGAGAAGGGTAGCTCAAAAGGCCCACTTTTTTGGCCTTAGGGAAAAGGGTTTTTTTTCATTTTTTTAAAACTTCACACCTTTTCCCCCCCCGTTACATGGGGAAGTGGTAAAACTTCAGATAGGGGAAGATCAGAATAGACCCCGGGACAAAAAATTTTATGAAAACCCCCTTTTTTGGCTTAAACTTCCCTTTTTTTCCAAAAAGGGGGAAGAAGAACTTTTTCCCCCCAACACCCAAACACCCAAACCCCCTTTTAAATAAATTTTACCCTTGGGGAAGCATTTTTTTTCCCCCCCATTCCCGGGCCCTTTAAAAAATTTCCGTTTTCCATTCCCCTTTTTTCCCTCGACCCCAAACAAAATTAAAAATTAATGGGGTTTTACATAAAAACAGGGTCGCAGCAAATTTCTTTTTATTTTGGTTTGGGCTTTTTAAAAACATTAATTTTTAATTTTTTTTCTTTTTTCCATATTTTTCCCTTTGGGGTTTAAAAATGATAAAACAAAACATTAAATTTTTAAAGGTATTTTTTCTTGGGTTTTTACTTTTTAAACCTTTTTGGACCCGAAAAGGGGAAAACTTTTTTTCCCAATCCAAAAATTTTAAAAAAATAAATTTTTTTAAAAATTGGGTTAAAAAAATTTTTTTATTGGAAGAACCCAAAAAAAAAAAGTGCCCCTGTTTTTTTTAAATTAAACTTTTTTTTAACTTTACTCAAATTTACCTTTTAAAATTTCTTAGCTACCGAGTGTAAAAAAAAATCCAAAAAAATTCCTTTTTTGGTTTTTTTTTTTTAGTTTTTTTTTCTGGGAAAAAAATTTTTTAAAGGGGGTTTAAAAAGGGAAATTTAAACTAAAAAAAAATTGCTCCTTTTTTTTTTTTTTATAAAAATAAAAACAAACCATCCTGAAAAATTTCCAAATTTTTTTTTTTTCCCCCTTTTGCCCCCCAAACCCCCCTTTTTTTGGCCCCCAGGCCCCGGGACTTATTTTTTTTCTGCTGCCCTTCCCTAAAACCCCGTTTAATATGCCCCCGATAGTTTAATTTTTAAAAATGGTTTTTTTTTTTCAAATTTTGGATGAATTTTTTTTTTAAAAAGAAAAAAAAAGTTTTTGGTTTTTTTTTTTGGGGGGAAATAGTTTTTTCCTTTGAAAATTTCCCCTTTAATAAAATTTTAACCCCAGATTAATCCTTTACAGATTATTTAAAACCTCCCCCCAAATTTTAAAAAAAAAATTATAAAACTAAGTGCCCACCTAAAAGACATAAAACTATTTTAGAGAATAAACCAAAAAATAGGAAAATTTTCCCCCCCCTTTCCCCAAAAAACCCCATATTTGGGTTTTTTTTTTTTTTTTCCCCGCATAAAAACTGTAGGGTTTTTTTTGGAAAACCCGTTTTTACCCAAAACCCCAAATTCCCCAAACCCCTTTACTATAAAAGACTTAGGATAAACTTTTTATTTTTTTTAAAATAAAATTAATTTCCCCCCAAATTGGGGAAAATTTAAATGCAATCTCCCCCTTTAAATTTGGGGGTTTTGGGGGGGGAGGAAATTAAAAAGAGAATTAAAGTTTAAAAAATTTCCTTTTAAAAAGGGCCTGGCCCCCTAGGTTTTCCCAATAAAAAAAAATTTTGAACCACTATAATTTTTTAAAACCCTTTTTTAAAATTAAACCCCAAATTTTTTAACCCCCCAGTAAATTTTGCCCCCGGGTTTTAAAAATTTTAAAAAATGGGAAAAACTTAAATTTTTGTTTTTTTTTGGGGGCCCCGAAAAAAAACCTTTTGGGGAAGTTTTTTTTTTTTAAATTTTTTTTCTAATTCCATTTTGGGCAGCAACCCTTAAAAAACCCGGCAAAAAAAAGTAAATTAAAAAGTTTTTTTTATAAATTTTTTAAAAAACCGATAGTTTTTTAATTTCCCCCATAATATTTTTCCACAAAGTTTTTTAAAAATTTTTTTTTTTACTCTTTTTTCCCCCCTAAATTTTAAAAAAACTAAAAAATTTTTTTTAAAGGAAAAAAATTAAATTTTTTGGGAAAAAGGAAGTCCCCTAAGGCCCGGGAAGGCCCAAAATTTTTTCCCTTAAAGATTTTGTAGTTAAAAAAAAAAAAAATTGTAATTTTTTTAAAAATATTTTTTTAAAGAAAAAAAATTTTTCATTTTTCCCCCTAAATTTTTTTTGGAAAATTAAAAAAAAAAACCTTAAACCCTTTCCCCCCCCATGGTTCCCCCTTTTTAAACAATGTTTATTTTTCCCCCTTTTGGGGCTTTTTGGAAAAGGGAAAAAAAACTCCCCTTTTCAAAAATTGAAAACAAAAAAACTAAAAAAAATTTTTAATTTTTTGGGATTTTTGCATTTTTTTTGTAATTTTTTTCCCGAATCAAGGGCTTTGGAAAAGAAAACAAGTGGGGGTTTTCCCCCTTTTGGGGGCGAAAAAAATTTAAAAATATTTTTTTTTTTTTTTTTGTTTTTTTTCTTTCAAAAAATAATTTTTTTTTTTTTTTTTAGGAAAATTTTACCAAACCCGGGCCCCCCCCTTAATTGGGCCCCAAATTTTTTTTTAGTCCCCCCCCCCCCCCCTTTGCCCAAAACCTTTTCCCCCTTGGGGGGGAAATAATGGTTAAAAAAAACCCCCCCTTTTTTCCCCATTTTTTTTTAAAAAAAAAAGTTTTTTTTTTTGGGGTTTCCCAAAATTTTTCCCCCCTTTTTTAACCCAAATAAGCCAAAATTTTGGGTTAGTGGATTTAAAAAAAGAGTTTTAAAAAAAAAAAGGGGGCCCCTTTTAAAGGAAAAAGGAAAAAAAATTTTGGGGGGCCTTTTTTTTTTTTTAAAAAAACAGTTGGGTTTTTTTTAAAAAAAAAAAAAATTTTTTTTTTTTTTCCCCGTAAAAAAAAATTTCAGGGAATTTAAAAACCCTTTTTTTTTAAAAATCCCCCCAAATTTTAAAATTTTTTGTAAAAAAAAAAAAGTTTTTTTTAAAACTGGGAAAAAAAATTTTTAAATTTGGGGGGAAAAAAACAAATTTTTTTTGGGAAAAAAGGGTTTTTTTTTTTAAAATTTTCCCCAAAAAAAAATTTTTTGAAAAAAAGTTAAAACTACTTCCCCCAAAAAAATTTTTTTTTTTCTTTTTTTTTGAAAAATTTCCCCCAAAAGAAAAAAAGAAAAAACCCCCCTTTTTTTTTTTTAACAAAAATTTTTAAAAATTTTTTTTTTCTTTTTTTTTTCCCTAAAAGGGCCCCTCCCCAAATCTTTAAAATTTTTTTTTTTTTTAAAAAAAATTTTTAAATTAAAAATTTCCGAACCCCTTTAAAAAGCCCACCCCAAAAAAAAATTTTTTTTTAAATTTTGGGGGGGAAAATTTTAAAAAAAAAAAAATTTTTTTCCAAAGAAAATTTTTCCCCTTTTTTTCCCCAGCACTTTGGGGGCCGAGGCGGGGAAAATTTTTGGGGAGTTTTTTTTTGAAAAAAACCCGCCCCGAAAACCCAAAAAGAAACCCCCAACCCCCTAAAAAAAAAAAAAAATTTTAAAAAGGGGGGGGAAAAAAAACCCCTTTACCCCCCATTAGGAGTTAAAAGGGAAAAAGTAAATTTTGAGGGAAACCCCAAAATTTCCCAAAACAAATTCCCCCCAAAAAAAAAACCCCCCTTTTTTTAAAAAAAAAAAAAAAAACTGAAAACAAAAAAAAGAAATTTAAAAAAAAAAAAACTATTTTAAAAAATTCCTTTTCAAAATTATAAAAAAGGGAAAGGGGAAAAAAGGGGGTTTGGGGGGGTTTTTTTTTTTTTTAAAAAGGGGAAAAAAAAACCTTATTCCCCCAAAAAAATTTTGGGAAAAAAAATTTTTAAAAAAAATAATTTTTTTCCCCCAAAAAAAGTTTTTTTTCCCAAAAAAAAAACCCCCCAAGGAAAAAAGGGAAAAAAAGAAACCCGGGGAAAAAAAACCATTTTCTAATTAAAAAAATTTTTTTTTTAAAAAGTTTTTTTTTTTAAAAACCCCAAAATTTTCCCCCCTTTTACAATTTCCTCTTTACTTTCCCCAAAAAAAAATTTAAAAACCCGGAAATTTTTTTTTGAGGGGGTTTTCCCAAAAACCCCCTTTCCCCCCAAAAAACAAAAAAAGCCCCCCTTTACCCAAAAATGTAAAAAAAATTTGGAAAGTAAAGGGAAAAAAAAAATTTTTGGGCCCCCCCCTTTTTTGGGGGGACAAAGGGGGATTTTTTCCCCCACAAAGGGTTCCCTCCCAAAAATCCCCTTTAAAACAAACCAAAAAGCCCAAAAAAAAGGGGGTTTTCCCAAGCCAAAAGGGTTTTTTTTTTTTGTATAAATAAAATTTTAAAAAATTTAAAAAAAAATCAATTTTGATGGGGATTTTTTTAAAATTAAAACCCCCTAAACCCCCCCTTTAAAAAAATGTAATTTGGGGGAAAAAAAACTCCCATTTTCCCCAACCCGTTAAAAAAGAACCCAAAAGGGACCTTTTGGAACAAAAATTTAAAAAAGGGGAAAAAAATAAATAAAACCCCAAGGGAAAAATTTTAAAAAAAATTTTGTTTTTCCAAAAAAAATGACAAAATTTTTTTTTTCTCCAGTTTTTTTTTTAATTTAAATTTGGGGAAAAAAAAAAATTTTTTTTAAAATTTAAAAAAAACCCTTTAAAAAAAAATTTTTTATTTTTTTTTTTTCCCCCTGGAAAAAAATTTGGGTTCCCCCCAAAAAAAAGAAGGGGGGAAACCCCAAAGGGAACCCAAAAAAGCCCAAAAAAATTTTTTTGAAAAAAACCCCAAAGGGGGAAAAGAAAAATTGGGGGGAAAAATTTTACCAACCGGTTTAAAACCAAAAAAGAAAAAAAAAAAAAAAAAACCCTTTTAAAAAGTGGAAAAGAAGGGTGCATTTTAAAAATTTTTTTGGGGTTGGCCCCTTTTTTTTAAAATTAAAAAAAGCCCCGAAAAAACACCCCTGCCTTTTTTCCCCATATGGAAAAAAAAAAAAAAAAATTGGGGCCCTTGAAAAATTTGGAAAAAAAAATAAAATTTTTTAAGGGGGTTTTAAAGATAAAGGGGTTAAAAAAAAAAAAAAGCCCAAAAATTTTTTTAAAAAAAAACCCCGCTAGAAAAAAAAAAAAAATGGGCCCAAAACCCCCTTTTTTTTTTTATGACCCTTTTTTAAGGCAGGGGAAAAAATTTTCCCCTTTAAAAAAACAAAAAACAAAAAAAAAAACCCCTTTAATTTCCAAAATAAAAAAGGGCCCAAACTTTCGGCCCCTTGTTTTTTTTTAAAATTTAAAAAAATTGAACTTTAAAAATTTTAAAAAATAAATTAAAAAAAATAATTAAAAGTTTTTTTTTTTTAAAAAACAAAAAAAAAACCCCCAAAAAAAATTTAACCCTTTAACCAAAAATAAAAAGGAAACCAAAAAGGGAAAAAGGGGGTTGGGGGAAATTTACAAAAGAAAACCCCCCTAAAAAACCCCAAAGGGAAAAAAAACATTTTAACCCTTTCTAGTTTTAAAAAAATCGGTAAAAAAAGGAAGGTAACCCTTAAATTTTTTCCAAAAAAGGGTTTTTCCAAAAAAATTAAATTTTTTTAAAGCCCAAGAATTTGGGGGAATGGGGAAAAATCCCTTAAAATTCCCCCCCGGGGAAAGAGTTAAAAAATTTAAAATAACCAAAATTTTATTTTTAAGGGGTGCCCCTTAAAAATTCCCCACAATGCCCCCAAAAACCCAAATTTTTTTTGGGGGGGATACCCCAAACCCTTTTGGGGAAAAAATATTGTTTTCAAAATTCCCCCGGAAAAAGGGAAAGGGGTTTTTTTAAAAGGGAAAGTTTCCCCCCTTTTCAAAAAAAAGGTTTTTTTTTTTTAAAAAACAAAAAAAACTGGGGAAAAAAACTTTTTTTCCCCACCAAAAAAAGGGAAAGAATTTAAAAAACCCCGGGGAAGTATAATTTTTTTTTTCAATAGCATCTCCTACCCGCAAAATTTTTTTTTTTAAAACCCAAAAGCAAGTAAAACCCTTTTTCCCCAAAATGTTTATTCCCCTTTAAAAAAAAATAAAAAATTTTGGGGGAAAAAAAAAAGCTACAAATGAAACCCACCTTTTTTTAAATTTTTTTTTAAAAAAAATCCGAAACAGTAAAATTTTTTTTTTGGGAATAAAAAAATATTTTTAAACAAAAAGTTTTAAAAATATTTTAGGAGAAAATGAAATTTTTTTCGAGAAAGAAAAATTTTTTTCCCTTTGGGGAAAGGGAAAAGGGAAAAAAAGGAATGGGAAAATTGGGCCCCCCAAAGAGGGCCCCCCAAAAAAAAAAATTTTTTTCCAATTAAACCCAAAAAACACAAAGACAGGGCCAAAAAAATATTCCCCCCAAAATTTTATTAAACCGAAAATAAAAAATTTTTAAAAAAATTTTTTTTCCCAAAAAGTTTTTTGGGTTTGGGGTAAAAAGGGGGGGTTTTTTTTTTTTTTTTTATTTTTTTTCCCCCAAAATTTTTTTCCCCATATATTTTTTGGAAAAAATTTTTTTTACATAAAAAAACTCCTTAAAAAAAAAAACCCCCATTTTTAAAAAAATTTGGGGAAATTAAAAACCCCGGGGGGAATTAAAAAAAAAAAATACTTCCCCCTTTTCCCCAAAACCCCAAAAAATTTTTTTAATTTTTTAAAAAAACAAAATTTTAAGAAAAAAACAAAAGTTAAAAAAAATAAATCCCAAATTTTTTTTACCTTTTGGTTTTTAAAAAAAAAAAAAATTTTTTTAAAAAGCTTTTCATACCCCCCCTTTTTTAAATTTTTTTGGGTTTAAAAAAGAAATTTTTTTTTTTTGGGGAAAAAATTTTACTCCCAAAATTTTTAGAAAAAGATGGTTTTTTTTTTTTTCCTCTGGGGGAGGGGAAAACAAAAAAGGAAAATTTTAAAAAAGGGGACAAAAGGAAAACCCCAGCAAAAATTTTTGTTAAAAAACGATTTTTTTTCCCCCCTTTTTTAAAAATCCCCCCCGGAAAACAAATTTTTTGCATTTTGCCCCCAAAGGGGATCATTTGGTTTTTTTTAAAAAAACCCTTTTTTTTTTTTTTAAAAAAAAAAGATAAAAAAATGTTTAAAAAAACAGTAGCCCAAAAACAAAAAAATTTAAAAAAGGGGGTAAAAAAATAGGAAAATTTAAAAATTTTTTAAAAAACTTACTAAAAAGTTTAAAGGCCCCCCAAAACCCCTTTTTTTTAAAATTTTTTTTTTTAGCAAAAAAATCCCCAAAAAAAAACCCTAAAGGGGGGGTTTTTTTTTTTAAAAAATTTTTTTAAAAAAAAAAATTTTTTAAAAACCCCCCCGGGAAAATTTTTTTTTCCCCCCCCAAAAAAAAAAAAAAAATTTTAAAAAATTTTTAAAAAAAAAATTTTTCCCCCCCCCCAAAAAAAAAAAAAGTTTTTAAAAAAATTTTTTTTTAAAAATTTTTTCCCCCCCCCCCCCCCCTTTTTTTTTTTGGAAAAAATTTTTTTTTTTTTTTTAAAAAATTTTTTTGGAAAAAAAAAACCCCCCCCCCCCCCTTTTTTTTAAAAAAAAAAAAAATTTTAAAAAAATTTTTTAAAAAAAAAATTTTTTTTTTTTTTTTAAATTTTTTTTTTTCCTTTCCCCAAAAAAAATTTTTTTTCCCCCCCCCCCCCTTTTTTCCCCCAAAAAAAAACCCCCCCAAAATTAAAATTTTTTAAAAAAAAAAAAAAAAAATTTTTTTTTTTTTTTTTTTTTTTTCCTTTTTAAAAAAATTTTTTTTTTAAAAAAATTTTTTTTTAAAAAAAAAAAAAATTTTTAAAAATTTTTTTTTTTTTTTTTTTCCCCAAAAAAAAAAAATTTTTTTTTTTTTTTTTTTTTTTTTTTTAAAAAAAAAATTTTTTTTTTTTTAAAAAAAATTTTTTTCAACCCAAAAATTTTTTTTTTTTAAAATTCCTTTTTAAAAAAAAAAACCCCCCCCCCCGGCCCCCCCCCCCCCCTTTTTTTTTTTAAAAAATTTTTTTAAAAAAATTTTTTTTTTTTTAAAAAATTTTTTTTTTTTAAAAGGAAACCGTGGACAGCAAAGAGGAGGTGAAATTTTCCCCAGGGTTTAATAAAATGATATAAAATGAATTAAGACTTTTTAACGAGCCCTACGGAATTGGCCCCCCCCCTTATTCCCCCAGCTTTTAAAACAGTTTTAATAACTAGTTTATCATTTCTTTATAGCCATTTCCCACTCTCTTTTTCCCCCCCCTCTGTAAAAAATGTTGGAAAAAACAGTGTTTCAATAAAACACTTTTTACCTATGACCTTACAAGAAATTGCCCCCATACATCCTTGTATTTCCCTGCAAATTGCTTCCACTTGGTTCCTTAGAAATTGCCTAAATAAGAATTTTTTCTGGAAAAAATTGTTGTTCCCCCCCCCCCCCCCCCCCACTTTCAAAATCAAAGCCATCCCCCAACCTAACACTTTAAATTTTACTATTTACATGTTTTGTTTTGAGGTTTTAAGTAATTTTTTTTTTTTTTTCATACCCCCAACGTCAAATTTTTCTTGTCAATAGACAGTTCCTAAAAATAATACATATTTTTTTGGGAATCTTAGACCAACTTTTATTAGGAAGCAAATGATAAAATAATTCGACCACCTCCTTCTTCATCATTGAGGCCAAAAATTCCCAATTCCACACAGCTTTTCCCAAGGTTTGAAAAAACTCCCCCCCCATAAGTAAAGAGTTTTTTTAGTAAGTAATTCTAGCAAGGAAAAAATTTTTTAATAGATTTTTTTTTTTCCAATTATTATTTTTTGTTTTTTCTGGTCCCCTAATTTATGAGGTTTTTTTTTGGTTTTTAAATTTTTTTTTGGAAAATCAGTAAGCTTACTATTTATAAAATGAAATAGTTTTTAAAAAATTCCTTTTTGTTATAGGACTTTTACACCACAAAGTTAAAAAGAGGAAATTTAGCAAAACAAATTTCCTTTCAGTGTCCGTATATGAAGCACTTACTACCTCCTACCCACCAAAACTCCCCCCTTTTTGTTTCCCCCAGTACAACCCTGTTTTACCCATTTTCTTTAAAAAATGGTCCCCCTTCCCTTCCCAATCTATACCCCCTAAAACATTTTTCTTCATTGCTTAAAATTTCATCTACCTTACCGAACCTACAAGAATACCGTATTCAAAAAAAATAAAAAAGTTCCCCTTGCTTTTTCCCAAGAGTTCAACTGTCCCTAAGTAGGGGAAAGTGAACCTTATCAACGAAATTTAATCTATAATAACATAGTAACTTTTAACAAAGGATTTTTTAAAAAGGTTATTAGAGTAACATATGGGTTTTGGGGGAAAAATGGGAAGGTGGCCCCCCCTGGTTTTTTTTTCACCTTTTGAGCAGTTTAGGATCCCCAGAACGTGGGGATGTTTTAGGAGTACCAAAAGTGGTTTTAAGAGTACTCCTTACCCAAGAAAAACTTGGGTTTTACAAAAGTAAGGAAGAGATAGCCCTGAGGGCCTATGATGAATTTTAAGATTGGGGAGAGTAAAGAAAATTACTTAAGCATCCAACTCCCTCTGAACTTATTTTTTTCCCCTCCCTGGACATATTCCTCATCCAAGACTCAACCTCAGCTTGTCCCCCCCCCAATATCTTAAAGCAAATGAAACAATTCCCACTTATATTTCAAAGCTTTCCCCAACATGAGGGTACCTAGAATGTTTAGAACTTCCGAAATTATAGAGGGAAAAAACCTTAAGTAAAAGAATCTTCTCCCAACGTTTTGTGTCCCCTTTCTAGATTTCTAAAATTTCTAAAAATGAATTTTTTTCTACTACCAATCCAAGGCTTCCCTGAACTCTTTTTAAAACTCCAAAGTAAATCACAAAAATATTCCAGTTATGCACAGGAAAACCAAGAACCAAAATTAAAGAGTTCCCCCCGTATATTTGAAATAAACTGCATGGTGTCGCTTATCAGTTTTTGGCAAAACGTTTTTTTTTTTTAAAAAAATTTCCTATTATGAAATAATCCAAGTAAAATTTCCCCACCAACAGACACACCTTTTTTATTTAGAGGTTTGGTTACAAGTGCTTTCTCCCCCCCCCCCAATCCCCCCCCCCCCCCCCCCCTTCCCCCCCCCCCCCAAAATAAACCCCTTTTTTAAAAAAAAAAAAAAAAAAAAATTTTTTTTAAAAATTTTTTTAAAAAATTGCTTTTTTTTTTAAATTTTTTTTAAATTTTAAAAAGTTTTTAAAAATTTTTACCATTTTTCCCCAAAAATTTTTTAAAAAAAAAAAATTTAAACAAAATTTTTTTTTAAAAAAAAAAAAAAAATAAAAAAATTTCATTTTTTTTTTTCCCTTAAAGGGTTTTAATTTTTTTTTCATTTCTTCTGAAAATTTTTCTTTTTTCCCAATATTTTCCCCCCAGCCCCGTCCCTTGGGGTTTTCCCCCCTTTTTCCCCTTAAAAAAAATTTTTCAAAAAATTTACCAAAACAAAGGGGGGCAAAAAAAATTTAAAAAAAAACCCCTTGTCTCCCCTTTTTTTTCCCCCTTTTTTTAAAGGGAACCATTGAAAATTTTTGGAAAAAACCCCCCAAACCCGGGGAAAAAAAAACCCCCCAAAAAAAAATAGGAAAACCCAAAAAAAACCTGCCCCCCAAAAAACCCCAAAACCCTTTTTTTCCCCCAAATTTTTTTCAAAAAGGGGAATTTTTTTTTTTTTTCCCCGGCCCCGCAAAAATTTTAAAAAATTTTTTTTCAAACCCTTTTCCCAAAATTTTTCAGTCCCGGGGGGAAAAAATTAAAAATTTTAAAAAAAAGGGAAAGGGAAAAATTTTTCCCACCAAAACCCAAAACCCCGGGCCCCCCAATAGTAAAAAATTTAAATAAACCCCAAAAAAAAAGGGGAAAAGGTTAAAAAAAAGGCCCCTTTTTTTTGAAATCCCCTTGGGGGGTCCCCCTGGGGGGGAAGCCCTTTTTAATACTGGGGGCCCCGGCCTTTGATTCAATTTTGGGAAAGGCCTTCCTCGGAAATCCCCCCAACCAAAAAACCCTGGAAAAAAATTAATTTTAAAAACCCCCAAAATTTTGCAAAAAGGGGGTAACATTTTAAGGGCCCTTTTTTAGGGAAAAAGGAAATTCTTTTTTACCTCCCCTCAAAAAATTTTTTAAAAAAAAATTAAACCCAAAGTGGGAGAAAAAGGGGGGAAAAAGGGGGTTTAAAATTTAATCCCCTATGAAAAAAGGGGGCAAATGGAAAAAGTTTTTTTTTCCCCTTTTTCCTGAAAAAATACCATTTTTTGGAAAAAAAGGAGGTTTTTAAAAAATCCCCCAAAAACCCCCCCTGGGGAAAAAAAAGGGGGTACCCAAAAAACCAAAAATTCCCAATTTTTCACCTCCCGGGGGGCCCAAAAATGGGCCCCCTCCCTTTTCACCGCCATTTGGGGGCCCTTTTTAGTTTGGATCTTCCCGCCCAAAAATTTTTTGATCCCAAAAATTCCCCCGGAATTTCGGCCTTTGTCCCACAATCCGGAAACCCTTTTAAAAAAAAAAAAAGGAAGGGTGGGGAAACCCTTTTTTTTTTTTTAGGGGAGAAAAACCCTTTCCCGGGCACCCCAAAAAATTTTTTTTTTTTTTCCCCCTTTTTTGGGCCCAAAAACCCCCCCCCCCTTTTTTTTTTTTCCCCACGTCCCCCTTTTTGGGGGCAAAATTCCCAAATAAAATTTTAAAAAAAAAATGGGGGAAATTTTCCTTGGGTTTTTGGTTTGGGGGCCCTAAAAACCAGAATTTTTTTCCCCAAATTTTTTTCCCCAAAAATGATAAGGGTTTTTTTTACATTATTTTTTTTTTTTTGCCCTTTTAAAAGCCGCCAAATCCCCTTTTTTAAAAAAATAGTCCCAAACATAATGGCCCCGGGGGGTTTTTTAAAGGTTTTCCGTTTAACCCTGGGAAACCCAAAACCCTGCCAAAATCCCGCCCCCCGGGCCCCCACAAGAGGGGTTAGAAACCCCTTTTTTCCCCCCCCACCCCAAAAACCAAAAAATAAAAAAGTTTAACATAGCCAAAATAATTTGAGGTAATTTTTATTTTTGGCCCCACCTTTAAGGGTTTAAAAAATTTTCCCAAAAATAAAAAAAAAATATTTGGGGGAACAAAATTTTAAGGGTTTCCCCCCCAGAATTTGTAAAAAATTTTAAAAATTTACCTTTTTTTTTTCCCCATCATTTTTTAAATAAAAACACCCGCCCCCCGAATTTTTTTAAACCCCCCCCAAAATAAAAAACCTTTAAGGGAGAAATTTTTAAAACCCTTTCCCCCCCAAAAACAAAGGTCCCCCAAAGGGCCTTTTGGGTTTTCCCCAAATTTTTTTTGCAAAATTTTTAAAAAACCCTTTGGGCCCCGGGGCTTTTTTTTTTTTTGAAACCCTTTTTTTTTTTTTCCCATTTTCCCCCTTTTTTACTCTCCCCTTTCCCCCGGGTTAAAAAAAAAGGGCTTTTTAAGTCCCCCCTAAATGTCAACTTTTTTTTTCTTTTCCCCCCAAAACCCCCGATTTTCCCAACCCCAAACCCCTTTTTCCCTTTTCCCCAATTCCAAAATTTTTTTTCCCCCCCCCCAAAAATTTTACAAAGCTAAAAAAGGGATTAATTTTTTAAAAAGGCCCCTTCCCCTTTTTTCCCCCCCACCACAAAAACCCTAATTTTTTAAATATGCCCCTTTGGTTTTTTTCCCCCCAGAAAAAACTTTTTAAATTTTTTTTTAAAAAGGGGGTTTTTTCCCAAAAGGGAAAAAGAAAAAACCGGAAATTTTGGAAAAGTAAAAGCCCCAAGGGGCCAAAAACCCAAAAGTGTTTTTCCGACCAAAAACCCTTTTTCCCCCAACTAAAGGGCAGCATTTCCCCCAACCCCAAGTTTCCCCCTTTACCCTTTAATTTTTTTTTTTCCCCAATTTTTAAAACATTTTTTTTTTTTAAACCTTCCCGAAACCCCCCCCCACTCCCCGGCCCCCGTTTTTTAAATGTTTTTTTTTTTTCCCAAACCAAAAGGTTTTTCCCCAAAAAAACTATCAAATTTTAAATTTTTTGGGCCCAAAAACAATATAATTTAAATTTTTTTAAAAAGCCTTGGTTTGCTGAAAAAATTTTAATTTTTTCCCAAATCTTTTTTTTTAATTTTTTTTTTTAAAAAAAACCAAATTTTTTCCTTTTTACAAGGGCCCCTTTGGAAAACCCCTAAAAACCCCCAAATGACAATTCCTTTTTGGGAAAAATTCCCCGGGAATTTTTACTAGAAAAATCCCGCCCAAAATTAAATTCCCCGGGGTTTTTTAAAAATAAAAAAAAACCAAAAAAAATTAAAGGAAAACCCCCCAATCCCCCTTGGGGGGGCCCCCAAAAAAAAAAGAAAAAATTATAACCACCAAAAAAACAAAAAAATTTTGCAATTTTTTGGGGGTTAATTACAGAAATTTTTTTTTTTTAAAAACCCTATAAAAGGGGTTTAAAAAAGATAAAAAACCAAAAAATTTTTTTAATCAAAAGGGAAAAAAAATTTTTTTTTTAAAAAAACCTGTCAATTTGAAAGTCCCCCCCCCCAAAAAAGGAAAATTTAAAAACCCTTAATTTTTTTCCCCGTAAATTGCAGTAAAAATAAAATTTTAAGGGTTTTCCCGGGGAAGCCAAAAAAAAAGCCCCTAAGCAAAATTGTTTTGGAAAAATGGGGGTGTTTTTTTTGGTTTTTCCCGTTTAACCCTAAAATTGGGGTTTAAACCCAAAAAAGAGAAACCCCGGAAAAAGGTTAAACAAAGTTTTGGGAAAAAAATGGGGGGTTTTGGGGGATAAAATAAAATATTGGAAAAATAATTTTTTTAAAAAAAACCCTGCCAAAAGGGAAAGAATAAGGTTTTTTAAAAGCCAAAAATAAAACATATATAAATTGTGAAATTTTTTGGTATATCCCCAACCCCCAACCCCCCAACATAAAACCCCCTTGGAATTTTTCCCAATAGGCCCCCCCTCCAAACCCCTTTAAACCCTTTTTTTAAACCAAACTCCTTTTTCCCCTTTTTTCCTTACTCCTCCCGGTTTTTTTTTCCCCAATTCCCCCCCCT
>JAKFHU010002563.1:0-10629 GCA_023783475.1 Daubentonia madagascariensis
CAAAGAACTCTTCCCACCCTCTGTATTTATAAAATGCAAAGAAGAATGGGATCTATCAGAATTTGATGCCTACAACTGAACTCTTGTTTACAATAATCACAACCCTAAACAAACCCCACCACACTGACAGAAAATGCTATCATTAGCAGATCCAGTATCACATGAGGACAATGTCAAACTTAAAAAGCATGATTTCTGGACAAATGGAGTAGGAGCAGTTACAACACAGTATACAGTAGTTCCTCCTTATCTGCTGTATGTATGGAAAAAACACACTCAACATGGTTTTTTCTCTTCTCTCACACCACAACAACAATCATCAACACAGAAGACTTCTGTGGCAAAATGTGTGGTGTTTTTTTTTTCCCCACCAACAAGCCAGCAAACAATTCTGCAGCGGACACCAGCTGGATGTCCTCTAATTCAATTCCAACACTATCTCCTTGGTGATAGCAACAGATCCCACAAGTTGAGGCTCAGTCCACAGGTTGCCCCTTCCCCACACCAGAACTTCTGACCAATTGGCTTAAAGTGGGAGTTCCCATAATCCCCTCGTGGGGTTCAATGAACTTGCTAGAGTGACTCACAGAACTCAGAGAAACACTTCTGTCAACTGGTTTATTACAAGGGATATTACAAAGGATACAGGTGGAGAGAAGCATAGGGCAAGATATGGGGGAAGGGGTGCAGAGCTTCCATGCCCTCCCAGGGGTGCCACCCGCCAGGAACATCCACATATTCAGCTATCTGGATGCTCTCTGAAGCCCGTCCTTTCGGGTTTTTCTGAAAGTTTCATGACTAGGCATGACTGATTAAATCCTTGGCCACTGGTGTTCAAACTAACACCTTTAGTCCCTCTCTCCTCCCTGGAGGTTGGGGTGGGCCTTGAAGTCCCAACTTCTAATCCCACCTTGGTCTTTCTGGTGACCAACCCCCACCCTGAAGCTGCCTCAGGGCTGCTGGCCATCAGTACATCATGACCACACAAACAGACATCACTTTGGACAGTCTAAGGATGTTAGGAATTGTATGCCAGGAAATGGGGTCAAAGACCAAATATCACATCCATGGCTTTGCTTTCTGTGGATTCAGTTACCTACAGTCAAAAACAGTGCAAAAATATTAAATGGAAAACTCTAGAAATAAACAATTCATAAATTTTAAATCATGTGCTGTTCTGAGTAGCGTGATAAAATCTTGAGCCATCCTGCTCCATGTCACCCAGTATGTCAATCATCCCTTTCTACAGTATATCCACACTGTATATGCTCTCCGCCCATTAGTCATCAACATGCTCTGCTCCTCACATCCAACCCTCAACATCATCGTGGCTTGGTGATCCAGAATCACCAGAAGGAGATGATCTCTGCCTTCTGACATACAGTCATAAGGTCAATAGTAGCCTAACACTGCACAATGCCTACATCATTCACCTCACTTCACCTCATCATGTAGACATCGTATCATCTCACATCATCACAAGAAGAAGTAGGGTGAGTACAGTACAATAGGATATTTTGAGAAAAAACATTCACATCACTTTTACAACAGGATATTGTTATAATTGTTCTATTTTATTATTAGTTATTGTTAAGCTCTTGCTGTGCCTAGTTTATGAACTTTATCATAGGTATGTGTATATACAAGAAAACACTGTATATATAGGGTTCAGTAATATCCATGGTTTCAGGCATTCACTGGGAGTCTTTGGATGTATCCCCCACAGATAAGGGGGCACTCTTGTACTTATTTTGCTGTGACACAACACAGCTTCTCCAGCTCTTCAGTTGAAACTGTTCACTTGAGGATAAATCTTCCTATCACAAGGAAGCTAGGTGTATGGTCAGTGTACTATGTTTGCATAGCAAAACACAGCAATCAGAGCAAGGGCAAGAATTCTTGCAAAGACATTCCAGCTGCCAGTGGAGGAGAGCTCAAGAGAGATCAATGTTTTTCCTCTCACTAAGCCTCTTCTGGGGAAGATGGTGCTAAGTTTACTCAGTTCTAGCTATTGTCCCTGCCCTATGTATGGTGCAAACAAGGCTCAAATTCACCGACCATTTTATCTCCCTCAGAAAGAAACCCCTGGAAAGATCACTGCCCTAAGAGCTTATGCACTCTGAACTGCACCTCATATTCAGAGGGAAGCTTAAGAAGAAACACTGGGGAGGTGGTGGCAAGTTGCCAGGGAATACTATCTGACATGAAAAAAACATAAATCAGTTGTCCCCCTCCCTAGTGGGAGGAAAAAAATTCCTTTTCACTTCATGTAAAGCAAAACACTGTGACTCTCTTGGCATTCCTCATGACAGAGAATCTAGTTGTAGATGATCCATGCTATAATAATATAGACTGCTTTCAAATTCATCCCTCAAAGAAGAGGATCAGTGAGGATCATGTTTATTTATCTACAGTATTCACTCTCTGGTCTTATTTCCAATTGCAAAGTAAGGGTGTGAAAGACTTTATGATTTTTTTTTTGTTTTTGTTTGTTTGTTTTTTATTTCAGAATATTATGGGGGTACACCACTTTGGCTATTTTTTAAAGTGCAATCTCTTAAGATCATCCCCTTCCGTTGCTAGAGTCCATCTGGACCCACCTCATAGAGCAGGATGGTCCAGTTAGTGCTGTGTAGTACTGCATGATGCCATTTTGCTCAGCCCTCCCCATTATGTGGCAAATGTCTATAGGAATCATGCTTTTTCAGCATGGAAAGCATGTCATCATATTTTATGCTGATGAACAAAAAAATGGAAAACAAAACTAGGACAAAGAACATTGTAAATGACCACATTCAGTTACCTTGGGTCTTTATTTTTTTTAATATTCAAAGAGATATCCCCTGTATTATTCCAACCATATGACTATGATGGAAAAAGCAAAAGTATGGAAACAGCAAAAAGATCAATGCTTGTCAGGGGTAAGGAGGGAGGGAAGGATAAAAGGCAGAGTACAAAGGATTTTTAGGGCAGTGAAACTATTCTGTATGTGATACTACAATGGCAGATATACGTCATTATACATTTGTCCAACCTCATAGAGTATACAAAACCAAGAGCGAATCCTAATGTAAACTATGGACTTTGGGTGATGAGGATGTGTCACTGTAGATTCTTCAGTTTTAACAACTGTACCACTCTGGTGGGGGGTGGCTGTGCATGTGTGGGGGCAGTGGGTACATGGGAAATGTCTATATTTTCCTCTCAATTTTGCTGTGAACCTAAAAATTCTCTAAAAAGCAAACTTATTAATTTAAAAACACATATTCACTGAGCCTGCTATTATATTATATTAACCTTATATTATAGCAGGACACAGTCACCTCGAAAATTGGAGATACTTAAAGATGAAGTAATAGATTATGGATATTATCTCCCAAATTATTTGCTTTATGTATATAAAAATATACATAAATATGTGAAATATATAATATACTAAAATATATAAAGCAAATAAATTTAACTGCATACAAGCAAGAAAACAATTGATTAAAAAGATTGAATATTTTATCTTCTTTTATAATTATAAACAGGAATTTAACACAATATGAATCAAAAGTGGATCATCCATATAATAAAAATAAAAGACAATTTTTATTCTAATTTTAAATCAGAAATTATTATGCTGATTTCAGCTAACAATTTTACTGAGAAGTTTATCAGATAAGGGCAGATTATAATTATTTAATATTGCCATAGTAACTAATATACAAATACCTGTTCGATATTCACCCAAAATCAAAAGAAGTAACCAGCATTGCAATTTAATATGAATGATGCAACTTAAAGCAGTAAAAGTTGTGTTATATCATTATATTATTTGGTATGAAAATAAAATTTTAAGAGAACACCAAAAATTAAGTCAGGGCTATGACTGCTGCGCAGAAATTATTTCATATAGCAAGCATGAGATTGCCATCCTTAGAAATACCTGCGTGCAAGGCTGGCCTTTGGCTGGCACTTGGGAACTTGGATTTGGGAAGGTTCCCACCATTCCCTAAGTGACAAGAATGGCTCACTGTCCCTGAACTGTTTGCACAAACATTGTGGTTGACTCTGAACAGTGCCCTTTCCTTAGAGTAGTCTGGAATTTTGATCCATGCAATGGAGAGGACGCCTCTGTGATTAGCCCCCATAAAATACTTGGGTAATGAATCTCTAATAAGACCCTAATACTGGGAGACAACATGGCATATTTGTTGTCAAAATTTGATGATGGCGGGGAATTAAGCACATCCTGGTAACTCCACAGGACAGGACTCCTGGAAGCTTGTGCCTGGTTACTTCCAGACTTCCCCACATGCAACTTTTCCCTTTGTTAATTTTGCTTTATAAATCAAAGCCCTGAGTATGGCTATGTTCTGAGTCCTGTGAGTCTTTCTAGTAGGTCACCAAACATGGGGGTGGTCTTGGGAGCCCCTGACACAATTGCATTTTATGAAATTTTTATCATTTAAGTTGATGTGTTATGTGGGACTACAATCAGAAGGTTACTTCACGGAATGTCTTTCTGTAATTGATTTCCTTCACATTTTCCTTGGTGATTCCTGTATTTCTATGTCCATTTGCATAAAGGCATATAAGGGATAGATGAAACAATGATATCAGAAAATAATGTGAAACAAGCAAAAATCCTATTTTAACCAGAGTAAAACATACAGAATCTTGATGATTGACAATATGTTCTACAGTATGAAAGGTTCTAGAAAGAACATGAAAAGATCAGAGTCAGTTTTCTCTGACTCAGAAGGGTTTAGTTCCCTTTTATGATAAGTCTGCATCAGGCTGGACATGGTGGCACATGCCAGCAGTCCCAGATACTCAGGAAGCTGAGGCAGGAGAATTGCTTGAGACTGAGAGTTCAAGGCTGCAGTGTGCTGTGGTTGCACCTATGAATAGCAACTGTGCTCTGCCCTTGGCTACATAGCAAGACCCCAACTCTTAAAAAATATATATATAAATAAGTAAGTAAAATAACTGTGCATTCTTCAGGTAATTGGGATATTTGTAGAAAAATGTGACCATGGATATAGCATAATGCTGTACTACCGATCATAGAATTCCTTTTTTTAATTTCTAATCTTTTTCTTAATTTCTTTTTAAAACTAAAAACATACTTCACCTATTAAAGGCAAGTCTTGACAAAAACAGTCAATAAGTCAAAAAAATTGCATCTCCATTATAGGAGGACCTGTCCATTGCTCCACCAAATTACTGGATTTGATCTTTAAGGATCAAGAGGACTTTTAACTTATTTGGGGGGGAAGGGGAGCTATCTTATATAGAGATGGCTAAAAGTGTGGTAACCCAATTTACCACATATTCTACTTAAACCACAGATGACCAATTTCTATAGAAACATAATACTAGAAAAGTACTTCACATTATAACTGTGTCAGATGAAACGATTTGTATTTGACAATTCCACAAACTCTTAAACTCCTGGCAGACCATCATCAGTAACAGTGGCATTGTGGTATACATATAAAGATTAGCATGAAAACTAAGGGAGCGACTAACTTGCTTTCACTGAGCGAGAGTGAGACCCTGCCTCTACAAAAAGTAGACAAAATTTAGCTGGGTGTGGTGGCACACACCTGTAATCTCAGCTTCTTTGGAGGCTGAGGCAGGAGAATCACTTGAGCCCAGAAGACTGAGGTTGCAGTGAGCTCTCATGACACCACTGCACTCTAGCCTGGGTGACAGAGCAAGACCCAATCTCAAAAAAACAAAAGAAATAAACATAAGAGAATGTCAGCTATACTTTAGGATAGGCAGCCAATTCCCTCAAAAGAAAATAAGACACACTTGTTAAACACACATATGTTACAAATTTGTTCTAATAGCATTTTCCTTTGGGAAGAGATTCAAAATGAATCAGTAAAAGCAGACATATCAGGAGAAGGTAAATCAAAAGAGAATTACACGAACAGAAAGAGTCAGGAACTAACTTTTCTACTGATGTCACCAGAGTTCCCAAAATATTGAGAAGCAGTATACTCGGCATATTACTTTATATTTTTCTTGTGATATTATATTAGTATTCTGCAATAAAATATTTAAAAGATGTCAGTTTCTCCAAACTGCTGGTCCTAAATTGTTTCTGATCAAAACTTGAAACTGTCAAAACATGACTGTGTTATGATTCTATGCCACAGGCAGGGTAGGTGCATCTAACAGAAGCTTCCATTTGTTACCGCCAGATTTTTGTTTTGGAACAACTTGTCAAGGACTTCAGTACAAAACAAGTATTTCCATAAGAAGCAGATAAGAAAGACAACACTTTTCCTCACTTGTGACCCTTAGGGTTTGACAGTTCTGGAAAAAAGTTGACATTTGCACTCACCAGTCGAGACCATTTTCTCTAATTCTGCATAAGTAGCTGCTGCACTCACCAAAAACTTATTAGGATCTTGGCAGATATATTCTTCCACATTTGGATACCAGAAGAACCAATCACATAAATAGTTGACCTTATAACTATAAAATGGTTCTTTTAAGAAGGATACCACCAAAGAGCTTTAAAAAGTTAAATCCAACT
This sequence comes from Daubentonia madagascariensis, assembly GCA_023783475.1. Classification (NCBI taxonomy): domain Eukaryota; kingdom Metazoa; phylum Chordata; class Mammalia; order Primates; family Daubentoniidae; genus Daubentonia; species Daubentonia madagascariensis. The sequence goes on from JAKFHU010002563.1 coordinate 6,542, forward strand.
TACTTTTCAGTAACCTTACTTGTTAGAATTTATACTTCCCCTTTGTAATTCTCACTTTTTAAAATTTTTGCAACATCACTTCCTCTGATTCCTCTCCTACTTTTCCCTAGCCAGTGCCCAGCCTTCTACACTAACTCCCTTTCCTCTGGGAAATGTTGATATTCCCAGGGTTTTCTCACTGGCTTTCTTCTCATTCTACATCTGCCCAATCACGGATAAGCTCATTCAGATCTATCACTTTGCCTAATAATTAGAATAATGTTATCCCAAGTCTGCATATCCAACCTCAGAATCCCATCTCCAGCTAGAAATGCCTATTATCCAATTGCCTACTGAAAATATCCTACATGAATATCCCATTAAACTCAGCGTGTATAGAAAAAACTTAGTCTTCCCTGTTAACCTTCTGCTGTTCTCTATTCCCCTGACAGTTTCCTACTCCTTCCTCATGTCCAGTTGAAAAGCCAGGTTGTTAATTTGTCATCTTTCTTTTTGATGTAGGCATTTAAGGCTATGAATTTTCCCCTGATGAATGCCTTTGATGAGTCCCATAGATTTTGATAGCTTGTGTCCCCTCCTTTGTTGTTCAGTTCAAAGAATCTCCTGATTTCCATCTTAATTTCATTCTTGACCCAATAATCATTCAGCAGCAGGTTGTTTAATTGCCATGACTTTGTGTAGGTTTGAGTGTTTCTCTTATGATTGATTTCTAGTTTTATTCTGCTGTGGCCTGAGAAGATACATGGTATGATTTCAATTTTTTTTGAATTTCCTAAGGCCTGTTTTGTGGCCTAAGGTATGATCAATCTTGGAGAATGTCCCATGTGCTGCTGAGAAGAATGTATATTCAGTAGTTTTGGGGTAGAATGTTCTGTAAATGTCTGTTAGTTCCATTTGATTTAGAGTCTAGTTTAGGTCCAGTGTTTCTTTATTTTCTGCTTTGATGATTTGTCCAACTCTGACAGTGGGATGTTGAAGTCCCCAGCAATTACAATGCTGCTATTTATTTCTTTGCTTAGCTCTAGTAAAATTTGCTTTATGTATCTGGGAGCTGCTGTTTAGGTGCATATATATTTGGGATTGATATATATTCTTGTTGAATTGCTCCCTTTACCATTATATAAGGACCCTCTTTGTCTTTCTTTACCTTTGCTGATTTAAAGTCAATTTTATCTGACATGAGAATGGCTACGCCTGCTCTCTTTTGGTTTCCATTTGCATGGAATATTCTTTCCATCCTTTCACACTGAGTCTATGTGCACCCTTGTGGTTTCGATATGTTTCCAGGAGACTGCAGATACATGGATTGCGTTTTTTCATCCGTCCAAGCAGACTATGTCTTTTTAGTGGTGCATTTAAACCATTAACATTAAGAGATAGAATTGATATGTGGGATGCTGTTCTGTTCATCATGTTGGGTGGTACCTTGTTGCTTTGTTTTCCCTCTTGTGCTATTGTTTTATAAGAGTTGTGAGCTTTAGCTTTTCTGGGTGATTTAACACTGGTGGGTATCTATTGTGCTGATTCATGTATAATGCAGTTCTGAGTATTTCCTATAGGGCAGGTCTGGTCATGACAAATTCCCTCAGTGTTTGCTTGTCTAGGAAAGACGTAATTTCTCTATTGAAGATGAAACTTAGTTTTGCAGGATACAAGATTTTAGGCTGGCAGTTGTTATTTTTTAGATGTACATTTGAATTCGGTTTGCAAGGATTTTATTGAGAATTTTTGCATCTATATTCATAAGGGATATTGGTCTGTAGTTTTCTTTTTTTGTTGTGTCCTTTCCTGGCTTTGGTATCAAGGTGATATTGGCTTCGTAGAATGAGTTTGGGAGGATTCCATCCTTCTGGATATTTTCAAATAATTTCTGCAGTATAGGCACCAGTTCTTCTCTGTAGGCTTGGTAGAATTCAGGTGTGAACCCATCTGGTCCGGGACTTTTTTTTGTGGGTAGATTCTTTATTACTGCTTCAATTTCAGTGCTTGATATTGGTCTGTTTAGAAATTCTGTTTCTTCCTGGTTGAGCCTAGGGAGGTAGTGTGTTTCTAAGAATTTGTCCATTTCCTCCACGTTTTCGTGTTTGTGGGCATAGAGATTTTTGTAGTATTCGAAGATGATGTTTTGTATTTCCATGGTATCAGTTGTGACTTCTCCTTTTTCATTTCTAATTGAGCTTATTAGAGTCCTTTCCTTTCTGCTTCTGGTCAACCTGGCAAGTGGCCTATTTTGTTTATCTTTTCAAAGAACCAACTTTTCGTTTCATTGATCTTCTGTATTGTTCTTTTGTTCTCGATTTCATTTAATTCTGCTCTGATTTTGGTTATTTCTTTTCTTCTGCTGGCTTTAGTATTGCTTTGCTCTTCCTTTTCCATTTCCTTAAGATGATTCGTTAGTTTACTGATTTGTGACTTTTCTGTCTTTTGGATGTGGGAATTTAGGGTGATAAGTTTTCCTCTCAGGACTGCTTTTGCTGTATCCCACAGATTTTGATAACTTGTGTTCCCATTATCGCTTAGTTCGAAGAATCTTTTGATTTCAATTTGAATCTCCTCCTTGACCCAATAATCTTTCAGCATTAGATTGTTTAGTTTCCAAGTTTTTGGAGGAAGATGTGAGTTTCTGTTGGAATTGATTTCTAATTTTATTCTGCTGTGGTCTGAAAAGATACATGGTATGATTTCTATTTTTTCGAATTTGTTTAGATCTGTTTTGTGGCCTAGAATGTGGTCAATTTTAGAGAAAGTTCCATGAGCTGATGAGAAGAATGTATATTCAGTGTTATTTGGGTGGAGTGTTCTGTAGATATCTGTTAGGCCCAAATGTTCTAGAGTCCTGTTTAGGTCTTTTATTTGTCTATTTGTTTTTTGTTTGGAGGATCTGTCCAGTTCTGTCAGTGGGGTGTTGAAGTCCCCTGCTATTATGGCATTGCTGCTTATTATATTGTCTAGATCTAGCAGTATTTGCTTTATGTACCTGGGTGCTCCTGTGTTGGGTGCATAAATGTTTAGGTTTGTTAAATCCTCTTGTGAGATTTTTCCCTTCACCACTACATAGTGTCCATTTTTGTCCTTCTTTACTTTTATTGCTTTAAAGTTTATGTCATCTGAAATGAGGATGGCTACTCCAGATTTCTTTTGGTTTCCATTAGCCTGGAAAATTGTATTCCATCCTTTCACCTTGAGTCTGAATGCATCTGTGTGTGTAAGGTGTGTCTCCTGAAGACAACAGATACTTGGTTTGTATTTTTTAATCCATTCAGCCAGCCTATGTCTCTTCAATGGGCAGTTCAAGCCATTTACATTTATTGAGAGAATTGATATTTGGGGTAAATTTCTGATTATTCTGTTAGGTGGTATCTTTTGTTTTACCTCTTGCGTCATTGTAGAATCTGGTTTCTGGGGTTTTAGCTTTTGCGTAGTTTCACATAGGTGGGTGTCTGTTGTTCTGTTTAGTGTATAATGCAGGTCTAAGCATTTCTTGCAAGACTGGCTGTTTTTAATTTCTAATCTTTTTCTTAATTTCTTTTTAAAACTAAAAACATACTTCACCTATTAAAGGCAGTTCTTGACAAAACCAGTCAATAAGTCAAAAAAATTGTGTCTACATTATAGGAGGACCTATCCATTGCTCCACCAAATTACTGGATTTGATCTTTAAGGATCAAGAGGACTTTTAACTTATTTGGGGGGGAAGGGGAGCTATCTTATATAGAGATGGCTAAAAGTGTGGTAACCCAATTTACCACATATTCTACTTAAACCACAGATGACCAATTTCTATAGAAACATAATACTAGAAAAGTACTTCACATTGTAACTGTGTCAGATGAAACAATTTGTATTTGACAATTCCACAAACTCTTAAACTCCTGGCAGACCATCATCAGTAACAGTGGCATTGTGGTATACATATAAAGATTAGCATGAAAACTAAGAGAGCGACTAACTTGCTTTCACTGAGCCAGAGTGAGACCCTGCCTCTACAAAAAGTAGACAAAATTTAGCTGGGTGTGGTGGCACACACCTGTAATCTCAGCTTCTTTGGAGGCTAAGGCAGGAGAATCACTTGAGCCCAGAAGACTGAG
>JAKFHU010002564.1:0-10079 GCA_023783475.1 Daubentonia madagascariensis
GAGGTTTTCTGGTTGGAATCCCAGAGTCACTGAGAAGACAGCTAAGCTTGTGAGAGGAGAACAAGGTCAATTGCATCAACCATGGGTTTATGGACAAAGCAAAGGTCATTCAACGGAGGACAAACTCGATTCAATCGGGGCAAACGGCTGGATATTCAGCTGCATGCACGGTTGCTTGACGCTGTGTATGGAAGCATTCTAGAGAGTTTGTGTCCACTCGCTTCCATCAGTGGGAGCACTCTCACCTTGGAGGAAGCGTACAGTATTTTGGTGGATGACACAGACGCAAGGTTCACATACCTCAGGTTCCCCAGGAGAGAAGATGGGAAGGTTTCAAATATGCGGGTGGATGGTGGATAGAAAGATCGTTCAGTGCAAACACTTCCGTTCACTGCCGAGAAGCAGCAAGATATTGAGTTTTGGAAAGGTATGCTCTACCTTGAGTGCGGGAGCTTGTGTACCGTTTGTTTTCACAGGCTTCCCAAAATATAAGTTGTGACACGCCCTGCACCTCTAGAAAGTGGACTGTGTTTTCTCTGAACTCCCAGTGTCACTGGTGACATTTATATTCACTGAAGTGATGCACCTAGGTGTGCCCTTCTGTTCATGATGGCTTGCCTCTGTTTCTGGAAGCAGTACATAGAGTTTGATGTCCCATGCTTCCATAAATAAAAGAAGTCACCTAGACATACATCTTTTAGGAAAGGTACTGTGTTTGTCTAGTAGCCCAGATTCACTAGGATATTTCTAAGCTGATAACTGGAGCAGAAGGGCAATTTCCTACAAACTAGGTGAATGGAGAATAGAAAGAGGTTTCAACGGAAAACAATTCAATTCACTGATAGAAAGCACCTGGACGTTCCGTTGTGTACAGCTTTCCTTACTTCTGTGTATGGAAGCATGATATGCGGTTTTTTTCACAGGCTTCGGTAAATAACCGAAATCACAGAGAGATGCTCCTTTGCAGACGTGCACTGCATTGCATTCTGGTGGTAGGACCAGAATCTCTGGTAACACTTCTAAGCTCCTAAATGGAGAAGAAAGACATTGCGGTAGCCAGTGAGTAATTGGACTATCGAAAGATATTTCCAAAGAAAGCATTTCTACTGTCTATCAGAAAGCAGGTAGAAGTTCAGCTGAGTACAGATTAGCTTAAGTCTGCATACGGAAAGAGTATATCGGGCTTGTCCTCACATGCGTCCTTCAGAAGGAGAAGTCCCATAGAGATGCACCTCTTAGGATATGTACTGCATTCGGAGTGTAGAACCAGATTCACCGATAGAGTGGGACGTGGAAGAGAGCGGAATTTTTGTAGCTAGCTGCAAAATGGAGGATGCAACGGTGTTTTTTTAGCGAAAACACTTCTATTGGCTGAAAGAAAGCAGCCCAAAGTTTCCTTTTCTACAGGTTGGCAGAACTTTCGGTACGGGGAAGAAGGATATATTGTTTGGTCTCCCATGCTTGCAAATGGAAAGGATGTCACACTGCGATGCTGCTTTTAGGAAGTGCACTGTGTTTTGGTTGTAGAGCCAGATTCTCTGGCAAGAATTCTCAGCTGCTAAGTGCTGAAGAGCTCCTTTTCACAGCAAGTGGGTAATTTCAAAAGATAAAGATGTTTCAAATGAAAACACCTCTATTCTCTGAGAGAAAACAGCTAGACGTTCAGCTGCAGACAGGATACCTTCACTCTGTGTATGGAAGCAGTACATACAGTTTGTACTCACATGCTTCCTTTCGAAAGAGAAGTCGCACAGGGTGTGACTGAGTTTGCAGTGTAGAGCAAGATTCACCTCTCAGAGCTATGAGTTCCAAATGGCAATGAAGGGTATTTTTGCAGCTAGCCAGGAAAAGGAGACTCCAAAGATGTTTCAAGTGAACAAAAACTTGTATTTACTGACATGAAGCAGCTAGGTGTTCACTTGGGCTCAGGATTGCTGAACTCTTATGTATGAAAGCAGTATATATAGTTTTTTGCAACTCGATAGTGTCAGGGAAAGAAGTCACCTAGACCTGCATCTCTTAGGAAGCGGACTGGGTTTCTTATGCACACGCAAATTCACTGGTAACATTTCTCAGCTTGTAAATGGAGAAGGAGGGCAATGTCACGAAACGCGCATGAATGGAGAATGTAAGGATGCTTCAAGTGAAAACACTTCTTTCCTTCCCTGAAAGATAGCAGCGAGAAGGTCCCTTTTGTACAGGTTTGCATAACTCTGTGTAAGGAGCAGGATATAGTTTTGGCCTGAACGTGCCTACATAATAAAAGAAGTAACATAGCGATGCATCTTGTAGGATGCCAAAGATGTTTCTCTCACGCAAACAGATTGCATTTTAATGATTCAAAGCTTGTAAGTGGAGAAGAAGAGCTTTCTGTAGCAAACAGGTAAATGGAGAACATAAAGATGTTGCCAAGGAAAACTCTTCTATTCACCAATGTGATGCATCTAGGTGTCCACTTGAGTTCAGGTTTCCTTGACTCTGTGCTTGGAAGCATCATATAGAGTTTGTGTTCACGTTTTTCATGAGGAATGGAAGTCACGTAGACATACCTATTTTAGACAATATACTGTGTTTCATCTATAGACCCAGATTCAGTGGAACATTTCTAGGGTTCTAAGCGAAAAGAAAGGCAACTTTTGGAAGCAGGCTGATGGAAAACATAAAGATGTTTCAAGTGAAAACACTTCTGTTCCGTGAAAGAAAGCAGCTAGGTGTTCAGTGGTTTGCTGAATTCTGTGTTGGAACCCATTAAATACAGTCTGTTTTCCCAGGCTACCCTAAATAAGACAAGTCAAACAGAGGTGCACCTTCTAGGCTGTGTACTTCATTTCGACTGTGGAACCCAATTCTCTATTCATACTCGTCAGCTTCTCAGAGGATAAGAAGGACATATTCCCAGCGAGAGGGTGATTTGACCACTTAAAGGTACTTCACATGGAAGGACTTCCGTTCTTGGTCAGAAAGCTGCTAGACGATCCTTGGTGTCCAGGTGAGCTTAGCTGTGTGTATGGAAGCAGTAGGTACAATGTAGTCACACGCATCTTTCAGAAAAAGAAGTCACATAGACTGTGAACTGTGTTTTTAGTGTAGAGCAAGATTCACCTCTAATAGCCACTAGTTCTGAGTGGAGAAGAAGGGCATTTGTGTAGCTAGCTGTGAAAGTGAGAATATGAAGTTGTTTCAACTAAAAGCACTTCTGTTTACTGAAAGAACACAGCCAGGTGTTCACATAGGTCCAGGTGGCATAACTCCGTGTATGGAAGCAGTATATACTCTCTGGTCTCACGTGCTTCCAGAAGTAAAAGCAGTCATACAAGAAGCATCATTTAGGACATGTCCTACCTTTTGAATCTACACCAGGTTCTCGGGCAATTCTTTCATCCTTATAAGTCTATACGAAGGGCATATTCCTGGGAAGCAGAAAAATGGAGACTAGAAAGACGTTTTAAAGGAAAACCCTTCTAATCCCTGAGAGGAAGCAGCTAGATGCTCAGAGGTGCAGAGGTTAGCTTAACTCGGTATGGAAGAAGAACATAGAGTTTGTACTCACACGCGTCCATGAGTAAACTAAGTCACCCAGTCATGCATCCGTTAGGAGCTGTACTGTGTTTCTTTTGGAGTCCCAGATGACTGGCAATATTTCTGACCTCCTAAGTGGAGAAGAAAAGCAATTTCACAAGAAGCAAGTTAAGGGATAATAGAAAGAGAAATAGAAAGTGAAAATATTGCTATTCCCCGAAAGACAGCCGGTACATGTTTATGGTGTACGGATTGGCTTAGCTCTGTGAAGAGAAGCAGCACTTACAGTTTGTACTCACAAGTTTCCTTTAGTATAACACAGCAAACCGAGAGGCCTCTGTTAGGACGTGTAGCGCATTTGGAGTGCAGAGCCGTATTTGGCTATGACAGTTGCCATTTCTGAGAGGGGAAGAAGGGCATTTTTGCAGCTACTTGTGTAATTGAGATTAGAGGTGTTTCAAGTGAAAATACTACTCTTCACTGAAGGAAAGCAGAGAGAAGTTCACATTTCTACAGGTTTCCCTAACTCTGCGAACGAAAGCAGAATATAGTCTATGACTCCATGAATGAAAGACGTAACTCAGACTTGCCTCTTTTCGGACGTGCACTGCAATTCACTGGAAGAACCAGACTTTTTGGTAACACTTCATACTTCCATCGGTCCCAGAAGTCAGAAGGACATGCGCCTTCAGGCAAGGGACTGTGTTTCGGTTGGATCCCTAGCATCACTGGTATCATTACTAACCTTCTGCTTGGAGAAAAAGGGCCATTTTGTGAGAAGTGAGATACCGGAGAATATAAAGGTTACTCAAGTTAAAACAACTCTCTTCACAGACAGAAATCAGCGAGAAGTTCCGTTGTGCACAAGTCGGACCAACTGTCTGAATGGAAGCGTTATACACAGTTTGTTTCCACATGCTTTCATCAGTGAAAGAGGGAACATAGCGATGCTTCTTGTCGGGCATAAAATTCAGTTCGGTTGTAGAACCAAATTCTCCGCTAATACTTCTAAGCTTCTAAGTAGGGAACACAGGGGTTTTCATATATATCCACTAGTATGACAATATATAAATGGTTTAGACGAAAATAATTCCCTTCTCTAAGAGAAAGCAGCTGGTGATCAGCCGGGCGTCAGATCCTTTCACTCTGTGTACGGAAGCCCAAGGCACAGTTTCTTTTCAATGCATCCATCAATAAAGAAGTCGCAAGGACATGCACCTCAGGGAATACTACTATGGTTTGCATTTGATTCCCAAAGTCACTGGGAACGTTACTCAGCTTCCAAGTGCAGAAGAATGGAAATTGTGGAAGAAGTGGATGAATGAAGAATATAAAGGTTATTCCACTGAAAACAACTCTATTCCCAGAAAGAAAACAGCTAGACGTACAGCAGTGTACAGGATATTTAACTTCTGTGTGGAAGCATTATATACAGATGATTTTCACATGCTTTCATCAGTCAAGTAGTCCCATAGACTTGCATTTTTTGGCGTGTACAGTGTTTTGGTTGTAGACCCAGATTCAACGGTAACATCTATGAGCCTCCACGTGGAAAAGAAGGGAAGCTTTGCCATGACAGCTTTAAAGGAGTACGAAAGGATGTCTCAAGGGAAAAAACTGAAAGACAACAGCTAGATACTCAGTTTTGGACAGGATTGCAAAACCCTGTGTGTGGAAGCATTCTAACGAGATTGTTTGGCCTGCCTTCCATACGTAAAAGAAGTCACATAGAGATGCATCTTTTAGGACGTTTGCAGCATTTTGGTGGAAGAACCAGTCGTAAATTGTTCAGGGCAGAAGAAAAGGGCATTTTAGTAGCAAGGGGGTCCATCATGAACATAAAGATGTTCCATTTGAAAACACTGATACTCACAGAAGTGAAGCAGCTAGGGGTTCATTAGTGTCCAAGGTGGCATAACACTGTGTATGGAAGCAGCATGCAGAGTTTGTCTGCACATACTCCTGTCCACAAAGGAAGTGACAAGGATTTGCACCTTTAGAGTGTGCACTGTGTTCTGGATGTCTTCCGAGAGTCACTGGTAGCATCTCTAAACTTCTACTTGGGGAACAAGGGCAATTGTGTAGAAAGTGGGTTAATGGAGAATATAAAGTTCAGACAACTGAGAAAAACTCTAGGTGCAGAAGGAAAACAGCCAGATGGACCGTTTTCTACAGGGTTCCTTACCTCTGTGTATGCAAGCATTCTACTCAGTTTGTTTCCCCACACTGCCGTATGTCACATACAAAGGAATCCTTTAACCCAAGCAGTGTGTTTTGGTTGTAGGCGAAGAGTCAAGGTAACATTTCTAACGATCTCCATGGTAAAGAAGGGAACTTTTGTGCTCTTTGTGTTTTAATGGCAGACAGAAAGACCTTTCAGTGGACAACACTTGTATTCCCCGAAACAAAGCAGCCAGATGGCGAGTTTTGTACAGGTCGGCTTAATGCTGTTATGGAAGCAGTGTATACGGGTTGTTTTCACGTGCTTCCATCCATTGAAGGAGGGAAGAGGACACGCACCTTTAGAGAGTGCAGTGTGTCTGGCTTGAATTCCCAGAGTCACTGGCACCACGTCTAAGCTTCTAAGCTTTGGAAAAAGTGCGTTAACAGAGAATATGAAGTTCTTTCAACTGGAAACAAAACTATTCACGGAGACCAATGAGCCAGATGTTCAGGTGTGAACAGGAGTGCCTAATTCTGTGTACGGAAGCATTCTATAAAGTTTATGTTCCCGTGCTTCCATCGGTATCAGAAGTCCCATAGAGATGCGTCTTTTCGGCCTTGTATAGGGTCTTGTTGTACACCCCTCTGTTTCCGGTAACATATCTAATGCTTTCCATGGAGAACAAGGCAAAATTTGTCCTAAGCCGGTTACTGTAGAACACAGTGATGATTCCAGTGGAAACGCTTCTATTCACTGAAAAAATGCAGCAAGATGTGCAGTTCTGTACAAGTTCGCAGAAGTCTGCGCACGAAAGCATTAGATGCACTTTTTTACCGCACGCTTAGATCAGTAAAGGAGGTCACAAGGGCACGCACCTTAGAAAGTGTGTGGTATTAGGATTCCCGGAGTCCCTGTTACCATTCGTAGCTTCTAAGTAGAGACACTGGGCCATTTCACTGAAAGTCGATGAATTGAGAATCTACAGGTTCTTCAACAGAGAAAAAACACTTTTTGCAGAAAGAAATCAGCTAGATGTACTGTGGGGTACAGATAACTGAACTGTGTGTACTGCAGCATGGAACACACTTTTTATTCACGTGCTTGCGTCATAAAAGGACGTCACAAAGACATGCCTATTTAGGACAAACACTGTGTTTTAATGGTAGTGCCAGAGCGTTGCTACAATTTCTAAGGTTCCACATGGAAAAGAAGAAAAGTGTGTTGGAAGCAAATGAACAGAGAATACTAAGATGTTCCCCTGGAAAGCTCTTCTATTCCCTAAAAGAAGAGAGGTAGATATTCAGTTGTGTACTGGTACGCTTTTCCCTGTGTCTGGAAGGATTCCATCAGCCTGTTTTCAGATGATTCCATCAATCAAAGAAATAACAATGGCGTGCCTTTCTAGAAAGTGTCCCATATTTCAGTTGGCTTCCCGGCGTGGCTGAAACACGTCTAAGTTCTAGGTGGAGTATTGCACAGGTAAGCTTAAATCTGTGTATCCCTACAGCTCCTTGTCATCTGCTTCCGTCAGTAAAGAACTGAGTGGGACAGGCACCTTTACAAATTATAGGATTTCCTGGTTGGAATCCCAGAGTCACGGCGAAGACGGATAAGCCTCTGAGAGGAGAACAACATCAATTGTATCCACCGTGGGTTAAAAGAGAATAGAAAGTTCATCCAACTGAGGAAAAACAAGACTCACTGAGAGGAATCAGTCAGATGTTCAGTTGTGTACACCATTCCGTAATTCTGTGCACAGAAGCGTTACATACCGTCTGAATGCACACGCTTCCAACCCTAAGAGTAGTCACATAGCCGCGCATCCTATAGAGAGTGAACAATGTTTTGGTTAACAACAGAGACGCAATGGTAGCATAGTTAAGGTGCTACAGGGAAAAAAAGGGAAGTTTTTACATAAGACGATTAATGGAGAATATGAAGATCCTTCGATAAAAACACTTCCATTCAAGAAAAGGAAGCAGCAAGATATTGAGTTTTGTACAGGTATGCTTAACCCTGAGAAGGGAAGCGTTCTATACAATCTGTTTTCACAGGATTCCTAAAGTAAAGCTGATTCAGAAGAAAAACAAAGACGTTTCCTCTGAAAGTCTTTCTATTTGCTGAAAAAAAAGGCTAGAGTGTAGAGTTTTGCCCAGGCACGCTTGCGTCTGTCTACGGAAGCATCATACACAGTCTGATCTCGCATGCGTTGACCAATAAAAGGAGTGACAAGTACATGGAGCATTAGCGTTAGACAAGGCACCGCTTCCTGACAGGGTTCCCAGTGTCACCGGGAACATCTCGAAACTCAGCAGTTGGAGAAAAGGGCTGTTTCCTAAGAAGTGGGTTATGGGAGGTGGTAACGGTCATTCCACTGAAAAAAGCGCTATCCCCTGAAAGAAATCAGCTAGCTGTTCAGTGGTGTGAACTTTGTATAACTGGTTCTGTGAAAGCCTTAGGTACACTTTGCTTTCCTGTGCTGCCATCAAGAAAAGAAGTCCCAAGCAGGTGTACCTTTCGAAAGGGTACTGTTTTCCACTTGGATTGCCGGAGTCGCTGGCATGATTGCTAAGCTTCTGGGAGGAGAACGAGGGTGTTTTCTTAAAGAGCGGGTTAACGGAGAATGTAAAGTGCCTTCAAATGAGAAGAAAACGCAGTTCGCAGAAGGAAAACACCTGGGTTGGCAGCTGCGTAGAGGACCCGCTTTACGCGGGGTACGGAACCCTTATATACCATAGTTTGGTGTCACGTTCTTCCCTCAGCGATGGGGTCATCTAGATGTGCATCCTTCAGGAAGTGTCCTGTCTTTTGGTTGTCATCTGAGAAACACTAGTACCATACTAATGTCTGAGAAACACCAGTACCATTTCTGAGTCTGGAGGAGGTACAGAGGGGAAGGTTCCTCATGAGCAGGCAAACAGAAAATCTAAAGATGTTTCAAGTGAAAACACGTCCGTTCACTGACACGAAGCGGCTAGAGCCTCGGTTGGGTACTCGTAAGCTGGAGCCTGTGTGTGGAAGCATTGCATCCAGTTTGATTTCATATACTTCCCTCAGCAAAAGAAGTGACGAGGACACGCACCTTTAGAAGTTGTAGGGTTTTCTGGTTGGAATCCCAGAGTCACTGAGAAGACAGCTAAGCTTGTGAGAGGAGAACAAGGTCAATTGCATCAACCATGGGTTTATGGACAAAGCAAAGGTCATTCAACGGAGGACAAACTCGATTCAATCGGGGCAAACGGCTGGATATTCAGCTGCATGCACTGTTGCTTGACGCTGTGTATGGAAGCATTCTAGAGAGTTTGTGTCCACTCGCTTCCATCAGTGGGAGCACTCTCACCTTGGAGGAAGCGTACAGTATTTTGGTGGATGACACAGACGCAAGGTTCACATACCTCAGGTTCCCCAGGAGAGAAGATGGGAAGGTTTCAAATATGCGGGTGGATGGTGGATAGAAAGATCGTTCAGTGCAAACACTTCCGTTCACTGCCGAGAAGCAGCAAGATATTGAGTTTTGGAAAGGTATGCTCTACCTTGAGTGCGGGAGCTTGTGTACCGTTTGTTTTCACAGGCTTCCCAAAATATAAGTTGTGACACGCCCTGCACCTCTAGAAAGTGGACTGTGTTTTCTCTGAACTCCCAGTGTCACTGGTGACATTTATATTCACTGAAGTGATGCACCTAGGTGTGCCCTTCTGTTCATGATGGCTTGCCTCTGTTTCTGGAAGCAGTACATAGAGTTTGATGTCCCATGCTTCCATAAATAAAAGAAGTCACCTAGACATACATCTTTTAGGAAAGGTACTGTGTTTGTCTAGTAGCCCAGATTCACTAGGATATTTCTAAGCTGATAACTGGAGCAGAAGGGCAATTTCCTACAACTAGGTGAATGGAGAATAGAAAGAGGTTTCAACGGAAAACAATTCAATTCACTGATAGAAGCACCTGGACGTTCCGTTGTGTACAGCTTTCCTTACTTCTGTGTATGGAAGCATGATATGCGTTTTTTCACAGGCTTCGGTAAATACCGAAATCACAGAGAGATGCTCCTTTGCAGACGTGCACTGCATTGCATTCTGGTGGTAGACCAGAATCTCTGGTAACACTTCTAAGCTCCTAATGGAGAAGAAAGACATTGCGGTAGCCAGTGAGTATTGACTATCGAAAGATATTTCAAAAGAAGCATTTCTACTGTCTATCAGAAAGCGGTAGAAGTTCAGCTGAGTACAGATTAGCTAAGTCTGCATACGGAAAGAGTATATCGGCTTGTCCTCACATGGTCCTTCAGAAGGAGAAGTCCCATAAGAGCACCTCTTAGGATATGTACTGCATTCGGATGTAGAACCAGATCACGATAGAGTGGGACGTGGAAGAGAGCGGAATTTTTGTAGCTAGC
>JAKFHU010002566.1:0-11852 GCA_023783475.1 Daubentonia madagascariensis
AATTTTCCCGGGTGGGGGGGGGGGGGGTTTGGCAATGGGGAGGAGAGTGATGGGGGGGGAGCCAAGGGGCCAGAGCGGGGGGGTTTAAAAACAGATGAAGCTTTGCTCGCTTGTAGGGGGCTCAGCTCCTGCGGCCCCAAACCCCCCCTTCCCCCTTTCATAATTTTTCAGGGACAAAAGGGGGGGGGGGGGGGGGGCGACCTTTTTGGGTGGCCCTAACGGGGCGGCCTACTTCTGAGCCGGGGTTTTTTGGGGGGGGCCCCCTTTAAAAAAATTTAAATTTTTCCCCTTTTTTTTTGACATTTCGAAAATTTTTAATAAAATTTTTTTTTTTTTTTTTTTTTTTTGGGAACCTAAAAAATTTCCCCAAAATAGTCCCCCTTGATTTAAAAAAACCCAAGCCGGTGTAGGGGGAGAAACCGTAGTCCCCCCAAATTTTTTTGGGGGCGAGGCAGAGGTCGCTTTAAAACCCAGGGTTCAAGGTGCAGTAAGCTATTTTACAAAACCCGCCCTTTGGGCCCCCGGGGCCCCGAGCAAGATGCGGGCTCTAAAAATAATAAAAAAAAATAACAAGACAATGGCCATTTTAAAAGGGGGAAAACCCTTTAAAATTTAAACCAAAAAAGGGTTTACCTTTAGACCCATTTTTCTCGGATGACAGCACGTCCTTCAAAAAAAAACCTTTTTTTTTTTAAAGAAAAATTTTTGGAAAAAATTTTTTTGGGGGACAAGTGAATTTTGTATAACCGTGGCAATGAAAATCGGGTAATTAGGACATCCATCGCCCAAAAAATTTAACTTCCTTTGATTTAGAAAAATTTAAAAAAACCCCCTTTTTACCTATTTTAAAATAAAAAATTTTTTAATTTAGTCCCCTCATGTATAGAACCTAAAATTTTCCTATCTAGCGTAATTTTTTATCTGTTACTCCCTTTTTTTTTTTCCCCCCCTACTCCCAAAATTCCCCCCTCTTTTCCACCATTCTACGCTGCTTCTGTGCAAAACGTTTTTGCTTTTCCCATAAGAAGAGAATTTGGGATTTATCTTTCTTTTTTTGGCTATTTACTTAATAAAAACCTCCAGCCCCCTCCGTTGCCCCAAATACAGGGGGCATTCTTTTTTATGGGGGGGGAATTTTATTCCATTTTGTAATTACCACATTTTCCCTTTTTCCTTCCCCCTCTTTATGGGGGGCTTAGGGGGTTCCATTCTTTTGGGTATTGTGAGTAGGGCCCCCAAAAACTGGGGGTGCATAGCCGGTTTTTTATACTGATTTTTCCTTTTTTTTTCCCCTTTTTGGGGGGTTTAAAAACCCTAGTGAATTTTGGGGGGGTATTTTTTTCCCTTTTTTTTTTCTGGGAACCCCTGTACTGTTTCCTAAAGCGATTAATTTAAATTCCCCCCCCAAAAATGTAGAAGGTTCCCTTTTTCTTTCATTTCAACAAACTTTTTTATTTTTTATCTTTTGGTAATAGCCATTCCACTGGGGTAGGACTCATTTTTTTTTTATTTGCATTTCCCGATGTTTGTGATTTGGGGAAAATTTTTTATATAAAGGGGTTGGGGCCTTTTTTTGTCTTTTGAAAAGTCCCCATTCCCAAAACAACTGCCCCTTTTTTTAAACAAAGGGGGTTTTTTTTTTTGGGGTTTAGTTTTTGAGTTTTTTTTAATTTGGTAATTTTTTAGCTTTGGGGGGCTAGGTGAAAAAAATACAAAGAAGAAAAAAAACACAAACAGATGAATAGTTTTAAATCTTTTCTTCCATTTCTGCAGCTAGTCCTCTTCACTTGGTTTGTTCCTTTGCTGTGCAGAAGCTTTTTATTAGTTTTGATATAACCTGATTTGTCGATTTTTGCTTTTGTTGCCTGTGCTTTTTTGCATCTTACCAATAACATGGTTTGCCCAGACCAATGTCCCCTGAACTTTTCTCTGTGTTTCTATCTAGTATTTCATAGTTTGGGGTCTTTATATTTACGATCGTTTAATACATTTTTGATTGATTTTTGTATTGTTTATAGATAGGGTCACTCTAGTCTTTAAACTATGATCCAAGACCCGTCTCTACCAAAATAGAAAAATTAGCCAGTGAGGTGGGTGTGCACCTGTAGTTCCACCTCTCCTGCTCGGAGGCTGAGGCAGGAGGATCGTTTGAGCCTAGGAATTCAAGGTTTGCTGTGAGCTATGATGAGCCACTGACTCTAGCCTGGTAGACAGAGTAAGACCCTGTCGCAAAAAAAATTTTCCACAAAAAACAAAAAACCTAGGATACCATCAAGCATCACAGGCTTCTTTGGTTGTTATTGCTCTCTGAGTCTCCTTGAGGTCTATAACATCCCCCCACTACCACCTATTTTTCTCTATGCATAGTGACTTATTAAAGAACCAATCCACTCTATTTAACATGATAGCGGTAGCGGAACATCTCCCATCTTTTAGGAAGTGTGCTATATCGTAGGCCTGTGGAACTCTTTGCATATGGCTCACCGTAAGTATTAAGCCTGATTTCTACCTAGGAGAAGTAGCATCCTCCCTAAATGCCCTTTAGTCTTTGTAGCTTTTTTTCCCCACCAGGAAGGAGCAAGCAGATAACTCTCTAAAATTGGTTGCTAGCCTGTAGATGTTATTCACACTAGAGTGTGGAGAAATTACGTCATACAGATTCTTATTAGACTCTCGGGACTTAAAATGCCTGGTCTAGTTTTCTTTTCTCTTACTATTAAAATAATCTTACCTACTCAAGATCCTAATATTATCTCTTCTTCACTGATATCGGCCCAGCCAGGCATGGAATGACTCTACTCCAGTTATACAGCAAGTAAAAACTCTTTTTCCTTGGCCATCTAGTATTTTGTCAAAGGAAGATAGTCTTTCAGCCAGTTATGGAGAAATCATCATATTAATAAAGTCCATAAGCTAATTTGAGTACCTCGTTCGTTCTGGGGTTTAATACCTAATCTCTTTTTCTTCCTCTCAGGGAATCACAACCTTTCATCATAATACCCAGAAGCACATTTTAAAACACTTAATGCTTTTCAATATCTGGTCCTCCTCTGGCACTATACAAACTCAGCCTAGTTCCAGATTCAGTGCCCAGTGTTTACACTATGTCACTCACTCACTCACTTAAATCATACTTATATTGTCAGCTCTAATTATAATGAAACTGATGCCTGTTGGGCCAATGCAGCTACAGTGTTTTCTTTGGCCAAGAGTATTTTCCAATGTAGACATTTTCAATCTGATATTTTAACTAACAACGTGACTTCAGTCTTTTTCTGAAAGTTCCGAATATCGGCTGGTGTGTGGTTCACACTGGAATCCCAGCCCTTGGGAGGCCAAGGCAGTAGATTCTTTTGAGGCCAGGAGTTTAGGACCATCCTGGGTATCAATAGTAGAACTTTGTCTCACCAAAAAAAAAAAAAAAAAAAAATACTGGGTGTTGTGGGGCGTTTGCCTGTATTCTCAGTACTGGGTAGGCTGGTCAAAGGATTGCTTGAACCCAGGAGTTGGAGGCTGCAGTGAGCTATGATCCATACCACTGCAATACAACCGGGCAACAGAGAGACCCTACTCTAACAAAAAAAAAAATCCAGATACTGTTAGTCTTGGGCCTGCCAACTCCTCCATACCCCCAAAAAAGAAATATAAGGCTGGACCAAAGTAGCACTGCTTAGCCCTATAATTGTTTGTGCATATTTAATTTCCCTATTGCCCCAGACCATTCCCTACAGTGTATGCAATGCTTATAATACCATGTTCTCTTTTATTTTACCTGCTTTATTCCCAGGTGGTTTGATTTTTTGTGCTTTTAATTCGTTTTAATAATACCTATCTTTTAGTGCAAATTCATCCAATCACATAGTCCTGAGTAGCCTTTGACCGTTTTTTACTCCATCTTCGGCTATTCCTTTCTCTTCAGATTTCATCACACACATTTTACATAATTTATTTTTAATCTACTATAATTGAAGCTGGTTTTTCAGGATTAAGCTTCTAAAACCTTCCTGATGGTCTGGTAGATATTCTCGCTTGATCATGCCTCTGTTTTGTTTTTTGTTTTTGTTTTTGTTTTTGAACGAGTCCTGGTTCTGTCGCCCAAGCTAGAGTACAGTGGCGTCCATCATACTCACTACAACCTCAAACTCCGGGCTCAGGCAATCTTCCTGCCTCAGCTCCCAAGCGCTGGGACTTATAGCGTGTGCACCACACCCGCTAATTTCTTTTTATTTTTGGTAGAGTGGGGTCTCCCTTGGCCTCAGGTGGTCTCAACTCCTGACCGCAAACGATCCTTTCTGCCTCGGCCTCCCAGAGTGCTAGGTTACCGGCTGACACGGTTCCTGACCATTTTTTTCGTTCTTTCTTTTTTTTTTTTTTACTTTTAATAGGAAAAATCATAACATATGAAATTATAGTAAAGGAAATAAAGATATTGAACACCTATATACTCATCAGTTTTATTTACCATTTAACATTTTGCCATATTTGGCTTAGTGTGGTTTTTTCCCTGAATTATTTAAAATGAATTACAGAGTCATAACATTTTAACCCCTCAATACTTTGAGCTGCATCCTCTTAAGAACAATACGGCTTTTATAACCACATACTATTATTGATCACATCTAAAAAAATTAGCAATAATCCAGTCATTATCCTAATGTGCTTTACCTCTTTTTTATAAACCCAATAAATAAAGGACAATATATTTGCTTTGATGAGTCTCTTAAATTCTCTTTAATGTAGAACAATTGCTTACCCCCCTTTTTCCTTCCCCCATGACAACTGAGACCAAGCCAGTTGTCCACTAGAAATTCTACAACTCTATATTTATCTAATTATTTCCTCAGAGTGTTTTATTTTAATTTGTTCCTCTATCATCCTGTTAAAGAACCTTTGATTAAGGTTACCTTTTTAGCAAGAATATTTCATAGGGCATGCTGTGCATTTATATTGACTCATAATTTTGGTTGTTAGGAATGCTAAGGTCAATCATTGCTTTCAGGTGTGAAAGTATAGCTTTCCATCATTCCCATTATGACGTTAGTTTTCCTTTGCCAGCAGCAGACTCTGAAGATGATACTTTGGCATCATTTGAATATCCATTCTCTTTCAGTGTTTTTGTCTTTCCTTTTTAACATCTGTTTTTTATCCTTTTTTTTTTTTATCGTTTAAGAGACATTCGTGTTTTCACTCAGGCTGGAGTGCTGTGGCACATCATGCTCCCTAAACCCGACCTCCTAGGCTCAGTGATCTTCCCAGCTCGCCTTCTCCCGATAGCTATAGTACAGGCATGCCCACCACACACAGCTCTTAAAAAATTTTTTTTTTCTGGAGACAATGTTAGTAGTCCCCGGTGACTCCTTGCCCAAGTGATCTTCCTGCCTCCCAAAGTGCTGGGATTTCAGGCGCGACCACCATAGCCGCTGTCTTATCCTAGTAATGATCCTTGCCTAATTATTTTATATGAGTTACAAATTTGTGAGTTTTCTGGTTTTTTATATCATTCTTTTTTCTTAAGTTTGGCTTCTCCTACAAAAGTATTGATTCCATTGACTCCTTCATCAACTGGATGCGATTTGATTACCCGAAATGACTTCTACTGGAAGGTAATAAATAATATGTCTGTTTTTTAAAATTCTCCTGAATATTCCCATTTCATTCTTAATTCTTTTTTTTTTTTTTTTTTTTTTAATTTTTTGATAAGAAGACAGGGTCTCACCTCCTTGCTCACAGGCTGGTCCTCGAACCCTAGCTGCAATTATCCTCACTGCCCTCGTCCTCCAAGTGCTAGGATTACGGCGGATCCACCGCCGCCCGGCCTATTTCCTTAGATTCTTATACAAGATTAAAAGAGCCTGCAAAGTGAAATCATTATATCATCTGTCAATGATAATTGTTTTATGTATTGAGCAAGATAACTGTGGTTAAGCTTAGGCAATCCAGAAGACAGCCCATGCCTCTCTTGTGACAGATGACATAATGAGCAAATGAGTTTTCTTGAGGTAGTCATCTACAACTGTTCCTCCATAAGAGCAGTTCGTAAACTGCAGTTCACTCAAAGATTAGTCGTTATTTGGGGGGGGGGGGGGGGTATCCTAAATCCTTATTAGGATCTACATTGAGCAGACATTGTCTAATGAATACGTGATCTGGAGAAGTGTCTTTAAAAAAATATTTTTTAGAGGGAGAGGCCGCAATTTTTTTAAATAGACCTGATTTTTATTTCTTGTTGTTTTAAGCACATAATTAGTGCCATATCATTGTTAACACTGACATTCCTGAATCCAGATTAGCTTCCCTTGATGTGTCTGCCAGTAGAGGGATTTTCCAGATCTGGTACAACAGCCTTCATGGCATAACCACATCTCTTTAGGGAGACTATCAAGTCGCGGGGCCAGTTATTTTTTTGGTGGGGGTTTTCCTGTGCACTCTAAGATGTGACAGCACACCCTGGCTTCTATCACTAGATGCCAATAGCACTCCACCCCCACCATTTTTTCTGAAACCAAAGTGCCTCCAGACATTGCCAATGTCCGGGCTACAGTGGGGGATGACCAAATTGCCCCCTGGTTTGGAAACAAAGTATTAGAGGACCTGGGAAGGTGCATACGTAGCGTTCAAACAGTGCACAGATGAGTACTTCCAGGGGTGCCATGCGTGCTCTATAGTCATGGTTTCCTGTGCTCAGGTGTGTGCAAATACCTCTTTCTTCACTGACGGAGGATTGCCCCATGAAGCCTCATACTCAGGAGTGCTAAGCCGGACCTGGTTAATGACCAAGGCACTCAGTAATCCCAGAATACATATTGTGACCAAAACCCCAAATGAGAATTGCATGCTGAGGAAAGGTCCCCACCCCCCAACACCCACATGCTCATAACACAACTCTGTAGTTTATTACCCAAGTTCGTTTACGAGTTCCTCAATAAAGGCCACTCACATAGCCCTGCTCGAGGCAAAGCGAGATTTATATCCCAAGCAAAGCCTCAAACTATGAGATCTTCTTCACTCAGTTCTTCAATCGTCTAGTTATTTGTTATAAATTGGAAACAGAACCCATTGTTTTTATTTAAATACTAACACTTCAGACTCACAATCTTTGGGATCCAGTATCGCAGAACAAATCATTATGACACACATTTGCCTTTAATTCCTGTATGGTCCTCTAGTTCCGCGCATTTCCACGAATTTATTTATTTTATTATTTTTTGTTGAGACAGGGTCTAACTCTGTTGCCCCTGGGTGATGCAGTGTTGTCTCAGTAGCTCACTGCAACCTCAAACCTCCTGGCCTCAGAGATCTCCTGCCTCAGCCTCTGACATAGCTGGACTACACGGCGTGTATCACACGCGCTGGCTAATTTTTCTGTTTTTTTTTTTGTAGAGATGGGGTCTTTCTCTTGCTCCAGGGTGTCTCCAACATCCTGGCCTCAAGCCTAACCTCCTGCCCTCGGCCTCCCAAAGTACTAGGATTACGGCATGAGCCACTGTGCCCAGTCTACTTCCTACTAATTTTAATACAGTGTTTCTCTACCAGCCAAGCTCTAGATCTACAGTGGGACGGAATGGCAGTTCGTGAACTCAGTTTCAGGCTCCTCTTTCACATTCTCAAATTATTAAGACCTCAGAATTCTGTTTAGGTTATATTTATTGATAGTTACCATCCTCAGGAATTAAAACTAGAATCTTTAAAACATAGAATACACAATGCACCCATTCCATTAGCTAATCACAGCGACAAAGTCACCGCACTAACGATGCCCCTGAAAACCCACCACACGCTTGTGAGAGAAATGAGAGCAAAAAAGGCAAATGACGTTTTAATATCGCACGACAACGATTTTGATCTTGTGAATCCCCCTGGAAAGGACCTTGAGGATCCCTAGTGGTACCCTGACCACAGCGTTGAGAACTCTGGCTAGGTAACGACCTACCCATGATTTCCAGGTTGACCTCTGACCAGAGAACGCCAGTGAAACGTGCCCAGAAGAGAAAGCCCTAATTCAGAGAGCTTTTGGCCAAACCCACTCCATCATCGGGGTGCTGGTCCCCCTTTCCTGGATTCTTCCTGATCCCTTTTCTCCTTTAAAGCCCACTACTGTGTATTATACACTCAGTGTCTGAGCAATATTTAGTGAAGAATTCAAACATCTTTGGTTCATTAGTTTCTTTTCCCATCGTCCAGTCACTATGCCTTGAAAAAAAGGAACAAAAAAAAAGTCTGTTTTTTCCCTTTCCCAAATTCTCTATTTGGGAGTTGTTCTTTGAAGAAAGTAGGGTAGACCTGATGTGCAAATAAGATTTGGTCTCTGTCCGCACTACATCTGGATTATCTGTACATTCTTAGGGATGAGGGTTTTGCTTTCCATCAGGACTCACAGTATCCAGTCATCCACTCATATGACACACTCCACCACTTGCAGTAACAAAACGCTTATTTTTTCGTACCCAACCCATCATCAAAACTCCATAATGCTGGTATAACCACTGGCGTTTTTTACTGTGCGTAAAAGTACATAGTGTTAAATTGCCATTTTAATCATTATGAATACCCAGTTCATTGGCATTAAATACAGCACACTGTCCCTCGCCACCACCACCACCATCCATCTCCAGAACTTTTTCTCATCTCACCAGTGAAGCTCAATCCTCATTACACACCCTCGCATTGTCCCTGACCTCTGCCCGCGGCAACTACCATTCTACTTTTGTCTGTAGGAATTTACTACTTAAGTATACCACTCGAGTGCTAAACGAAACTGAATGATATAGGAGTTAGCACGAAAGGCAGAGAATATGGACAGTAAATTTACTAGCTTGTCGTGCATTCCCAGTTGTGGCCAGGCACGATGATCAATACTTGGCATACACGTCTCCTTTGGGCAATCTTTTCCCATCTAAGGAGGTGGAACCTGCAGAAAGGGTTAGTGACTGCCAGGCTCCACCGAGCTAGAAGGCATTGGTGTTTAAACCAGTTAGTCTGATGTCTAAACCCAGCCCACCATTACAGCTGCCCCCTCCCACATCTGACAAAAATAAAGTTCCTTGAACTCTGTTTCCTTTCTTCTGGTCATTTTGTTTAGCAGAGTCTTTATTCATTCTTGTGAAGATTTTCCAAATCTCTGAGGGCTGGAATGTTTGGGCTGCCAGGCTGAAGTATGGGTTGCAATTTCTTGCTACCTTTGTGTCCTTGGTTTCTTCCCGCTGCTTATTCCAAGCGCAAGGGATTATAAACCAGCTCCCTGCCTCGTAAACACAGCATTTTCCTCCCACCTTGCCAATGCTGTTGGCATGCTGCTTCCTTACCTTTCACTTTTGCTAAATGGGCAACAAAGAAGAGAAGGCAAACTTAAGGTGTCCTTCAGTAATCTCACTGGCTTGAGCCTCACCAAAGCATTTAGAAGAACTGATGTCTGGGTCGACTTCAGTTCCTGAAACATCCAGTAGCAAACGAGTAACCTGATCCTTCCCCACCTCCATCCTCCTAGATGCCACTGCCAAACAAACAGTCCCAGAGAACAGATTCCTATGAACAGCTGTCCTTCCATCAGAAGTCTTCAATGCTCCCCAGCTACCTGAAATTAAGCCGACCCTTAACCTGAAAGCCTCTCCTTTCCCCCGTTGTTCCATCCTCTTGAAGAACCTCTTGCCCCCTTGGTTTTCTTCCTTCCCCGGCCTGAGATTTCTTTCCCTGCCCCTGTCTCACGCTCCTCCCTGTACCTCTGTCGCGCCAGCCGCCCCGCTCCGTAACCCATCTCACTCCTCCTTCCGTTGTGGGCTCACTTCTCATCCCATGATTACTCCCTGTTTTCCCACAGAAGGATCCTTCCCTAGTAGTACACATGAGCCAAGCGTTCATGGACCCACTCTGGTGACGCAGGTAACTGAAGACATTACCACCCGCTCTTATGATTGCACCCCTGACTTGGTGACTGCAGGACCTGCTCAGGGGATGACAAGCCTCCCCACCACTCTCTTCTTCTGGATAACCACCCTTCCTCCTGCTCCCCGCACTGGCAGGGTAGAATCTACATTGTCTCCCGCCCTGGAGCACAGCTGACCAGCCTAAACATGAGCACCTGATCCCGATGGACCATGATCCTTGTCTGGAATCTATTTAGAACTCGAACCAAGAGATCAGGCCCAGGATACTGGGGTGGAGGAGTGCTGTTTCTTCCACCAAGTGGGGCGGGGTGAATAAAGCAGATGCCACCACAGCAGACTTGAGGAAGGTGCTGCGGCATCCGAGCCCTGGACCGCGGCTTTGGGAGAGTAACAGACCCCTGTCGTGGTTTTCCATGATATGGCCCAGGATCCTCAGAGCATTCCCCTTTCTCTGCTCAATTGAGCTCAACCTTGTTTTCATTCTTCTTTCTTTTTTTTCCTTTTTCTTTACTTTCCTCTTTTGTTTTAAATTCTTTATCTTGTTCTGTTTTCCACCACATTATGGGTGACTTATTCGAGCTGGTTTCGCCATGTGGAACTACATCTTAACTAGGGGCCTGTGACTACTGAAAAGCAATCCAATGTTCATCTAGAAAAACTACGACAACGACAACAGAGGCAAAGAAAGAAATCATCTCCCGATGAAACAGGATGGGGGTTTTTTAAAAAAAAATTTGGGGGTGGGGGAGCTTTCGATTTTTGGGTTTTTTGGGGAAAAACCCCCTGGAACTTGATTTTCCCCCATCGTAAAAGGGGGAACTGCACAGGATCTCAGAGTAAAAATCCAAATTAAAGGGGACCTGCATGTAAATCTCAGCAAGCCCCCCAAAATTAATGCTGCTTCGCATGTTTACGGGCCCTTTTTCCATTTGCCAAAAACGGCTAAAAATCCCCAAAAATTCTCCCAACCCCATGAAACACAAAGGGGTTTCCCTGTTTCCAGAGGGGAAGGGCCCCGGGAAAGAAATACCCCCTTTCCCAAAGGGGCCCCGCCAAAACGGGTTTTTGTTAAAAGGAAAATTTTTCCTTTTGGGGGTTTTTTTTTTAATTGACTCCCCCCTTTCTTTCCCCCCAGCACGGGGAAGTGAGGGGCCCCCGGCCCTGTTTTACATGTTGTCTTTCAAACCCCCCCCCAGGAAGCGGCTCCAACAGGGTGGTGGGGGTGTTTTGGGGGGGGTTTTTGCTTTTCGGTTACGGAACAGGGCTAGGAAAGGGTTTTCTGAAAAAACCCGCCCCTTTTTTTTTCCCCCCCCCTTTAAAATCTCCATAGGGTTTAAGGGCATAAAATTTAAAAAAAAACCCAAATTTTACGCCCCTAAATGCTAATAAACACTGATTTTTTTGGGTTAAATGCCCCCGGGGGATAAATGATTCCTAAATTTTGGGAGGTTTAAACCCTCACCTTCAAAAGCAAAAATCAGAAAAAAAATTTTATTCTTTTTTTAAAATTTTCCCCAGGGCCCTTTTAAATTCACAGGGAACAGAGTTTTTCTTGCTATAAAAAAATTCCCCAAACTAGAAAACAAAGTTTAAATTTAAAAAAGATATAATCCCAAAAATTAGAAAAAGAAAAAAACCCCCAAAAGCCTCTCACATTAAATGAAAGAAAAGCCCCAAAAAAAGAAGAGATTTCCATGCCTTTTTCTAGGGAGGGGGTGGCCTGTGCTTCCCCCCGGGGGGGGGCCCCCCACCCCAACTCGCCCCCCTAACTATCCACGTCTGCAATCCCCTCCAGAACAAAAAAAATCGAAGGGGTCACAAATCTTTTCCCCCCTGAGTTTTTTTGTTTCTTTTTTGAGGAGTTTTTTAAGTGGGTCAGTAAACCCAAGGTTTTGAGTTTATGTCTTTTTGGTTTTTAAAAAACTTTATTTGGGGAAAAAACCCCAAAAGGGGCCTTTTAAAAAATTTTAA